>CM038679.1:186956436-187064056 GCA_021605205.1 Aegilops longissima
ACCTAATCATGGTTTTATGTTAACTAAACAGAAAATATTTCATTAAGCAACTAGGAGCAAAAAGAATTAAATAAAATCTATTATGAAACTCCCGGAATAAGCAAAACAAGCTTTAATTCAAATCTGATCTAACTCAATTTTTATAAATCCAAACATAGACAAATTATATATTTTTGAAACTACAAGAAAATTGTGATCCAACGTAAAAAGAATCAGCATCATTGGACTTCTAGATCAAAAGTTATAAGCTAAACAAGAACGGAACTAAATCTGTTACGGAAATAAATCTGAAAACGAAAAGGAGTTACCTGTCGTGAGGCAGAGATGGCAGGAAGGAGATGGTGATGTGGAGGCTGCTCGAGGGGCGGAGGTCGCCCGGCGAGGTGGGGGGTGGCGGAGGAGGGGTCGGCGCTTGGGGAGGTGGCGCTGGGCGATGGGAGGTTCAGGAGAGCTCTTGGTGGCGTTTCTAGGCAGAAAAAGGAGGACGGTGGCGAGAAGGCTACGGGCAGGAGGCGTGGTGATGGGAAAAATGGAGCGAGGAGAGGAGGAGGTTTTATAGGCGGTCTCGGGAGGCGCTGGGATGGAAAGGCGAGGGAGATCGGGAAGGTGGAGATTTCTGTCTCCATGGACATGGAAAGCTTCTGTAACGTGAGAGGAAACAGAGGAAGGAGATGATCTCTTTTGGGCTAGAATAGGAAAGTGCTTAATGGGCCAGCAGGTTTTCCTAATAAAACGATTCCATTCCTATTTTAAAATTAGGAAACTAAAACAATAAAAAGGAAATCAAATCAATTGAATAAAGAGTTTTTATATACTAAAATTATCAGAAAAATAAAATGTAGATGATGAGCATTATTCCACGGCCAAAATAAAAACCTAAAAAAATGTTTTTCAGAAAATCCTAAAGGCTTTATTTCTTTTGCAAATAATTTTAAATAAAAACTTTGGTTTTCTTGGCTCAAATATTTTCAAAATGCCCTGATTTTGGAGGGTCATTTTCCTCCGCTCTTTCTTGCTTGCAAGAATTTATTTTTCGGGTATTTCTGGGAAGAAAATAGAGAAACAAGTGCAAATATTTGAAAGAAATAAATTGCAAAACTCCGTTCAAATTCTTCATAGTTGAAGAAGTCACGTCATCTTCTCTCATTGATTTTAATAGGATGAATTTGAATTTACGGAGAAGGGAAAGTCATTTTATTCCTCTCTTTCAAAAGTTTTTGAAAAGGTTCAAATTTCACTCAAGTTTAATTCACTCAAGCAAACAAACAAACAATTCAATTAATTATATTAACATTCCAAAATTTGGGATGTTACATAAACTAAAAACACTGTGGAAGCGTCGAAGGTAAGCGAGTCCATCCGACTCCAAAGGGCAATCGCCAAGCGCGGAGCGTAGCCTCACTCTGATCGAATATATCTACGCAACATAATACGTTGCAGCCATGTAGGTCAGCTTTTGGAATAAGCTGGCAAGTCATGAAGAATAACAATAATAAAGTTACTAACACTATATGCATTTTTGGCTGTGGAGCTCTAAGTTTCATCATTTTGCGAAAAGCAAATTTTATCCTACTACAGTGGACTTGCTTGCAAAATACTACAATTGTTGGTAGTTATTGAGATGGTTCCGCCAACCAATATCTCGTTCCCAAATTATTTAGTCATAAACCCTCAAATTAATTCATTAGTTTTAATGTTGAGATATCCGAATACTTCCAAATTCCAGAGGCTCAAATGTCCGTAACCGGGGACACGGCTAATCGATTAGATCTTTAAACTCTGCAGAGGGTTGCGCACTTTCCCCGCAAGAATCATTCCCTCCTTTAAAGTCTTCGCACTTCATGGTGTTTGAAGACGGACGGATGAAACAGGTCTTCCAAAGAGTTCTTCCGCCACGCGGTACCCATCAATCCTACCGTTCGTCTACTTCTCGTAGTACCGTCCAGCCAGCGTCACTACTAGGGTCAACCCAGCCAGAGCCCATAATGGCTTGCGGCTGCAGCAGTAAGCTTCCGGTCATGGGGCATCCATCCTTCTCTTTGTGGCTGGGTGAAGCTTTCCGCAGGATGTCATGGCGCTTCTCCATGCATCCCGCCACCACTGGTGCTCCAGGTGCCCGTCAACCGTCCTCCACCCAAGAGTGATTTTCCAAGTCCATCTTGATCATTGCAGTCCATGGGGTTATCATCATCATTGACTCTCACATCTTGCTTATGAATATCACTCATCCCAAATCCGTCTCACGAGCATAGCAAAGTATCTACTACGTCCGGGGTCATGGTAACAAGGGGATTGGTTCATCCTACCACATGATACTACTCAAGTTTAATGACTTCAAGATTTCACTACTGCATGCATGGTGGGGTGGTGACAACTACTAATGCACAAAAACATAGGTATAGAATAACATGATCAAAACTTGCCTTGCTGATGATCCTCGTAAGCTAAAGAGTCGTAGTAGCAAGCTTCGCACTCCGGAAACTCTACCGAGACAAACAATAACACAATAAGCACAAAGTAATAGGATCACACAACATAACAAAAGTAACATCACAACAAAACAATCAAAACCAAATCCAAAAGGAAAAACTCAAAGAAACCAATTCAAAGTTTTTCCCTACTCCAAACAATAACCAAAATAGTTTTTATATAACAAAATTCCTTGATATAACCTAATCATGGTTTTAAATTAACTAAACAGAAAAGGTTTCACTAAGCAACTAGGAGCAAAAAGAATTAATTAAAAGCTATTATAAAACTCATTTTAGGCCTAATCCAATTTCCATTAAGAAAAATAATTTAAACTTTTATTAATTATAAATAAAATTTCATCTAATGGAGTGACAGAAACTAACCTCGAATAACTAATCACAAGTTAAAAATAAATTAATTTACTAATTAATTAAATAGGAAAACAGGAACTAGTTAATTAATGAGGTTTAATAGGATTCTGTCTAAAACTAATTATTTATTAATCCTAAAATACCCAAGTTAATTTCTAGGGTTTGGCAATGTCAAAATAAAGTGGTGACAAAAAGAATCATGCAAAATAATTTTTCTAACTAAAGTTATAGCAGATTTACTATTCTGGCTAAAACAATATTAAAGCATTTTTAATTATCTTTAACATAGCTAAATATACATTCTACAGAAACTACATAAAATTTGCAATCCAACAAAAAAATAATCATCTAAAAATATTAAACAGAATAAAAGATATACATTTTTGAAAACAGAAACTATTCGGCTAAAACAGAAAATCAAAATAAAAAGAAAAAGGCCTAATGGGCCTATACTGTGCCCTGTGCGTTAGATAGCCTAACGGGCTCTAGGGTTTAAACTAAACGAACCGGGCCTAAAATAAAAACCTAACTAATAAATAAACCGATCGGAACCGGCCGGTTTTATAAATAAAACCTAACCCTTCGGTTCTAATCCTAGCCGTCGATCTAAGATTGGACGAGGAGGAATCTTGGGGCTTACCGGACTCGGCGCGGCGGGCGGCGGCAGAGGAGAGTCGTCAGGCGTCCAGGCGTCGGCATGAGCTCATGAGTCGCCGGAAGACGCAGACGAGGTCGGGAGGGGTTCGGTGGTGTTGGGGTGGTCGGGTGGACTAGGGTGGCGTCGGTGGCGACTTTGGCGGCGGTGGCAAGCTCGGGACTCCGTGAGCTCGGAGAGAGAGGAGAGGGGTCCGCGAGGCTAGGGGGAATGGGGTGCGGAGGGCTCGGCTTTATAGCACAGGGGTCGGGCTCGCCGGAAGGGCATCGGGCGATCGGGATCCGGATCCTTGGGATCCGGTCGATCTCCATGCGAGGTCGATGGCGTGGCGAGGGGAAAGAAGAGGGGCGGGTCCACGGGTCAACTGGAGAGAGAGAGGCGAGGGGTCGGGTGGCCGAGGCCCACTGGGTTCGAGGGGGTGCGAGGGGATGAGTGGGCTGGCTCGGCTCGGCTGGGCTGGCTCTGGTGGGCATTGGTGGCCAAAGCTTGGTCTTGAGGTCTGGCGCTGGCTGGGCTGGGTGGCCTAGTTTGGCGCCGAGGTTTTTTCTTTATTTTTTAAATAAAACAAAACAAAAATAAAACCAAATCTATAAATATTTTATATAGGGTATATATATACCAAAATGATCAGGGGAATATTCCCTTTCATTTGAACATTTTTCCAAAGGCAAAATCCAAACTTTATAAAAATCTATTTTTTTCAAATTCAAATAGAATTCAAAATTTGAATTCAATTCTTTGGCAATGTTTTCCTCTGATATATTTGGAGTGTCATGTTTGCTCCTCTCATACTTTTGATCAAGTATTTATCAGGCTTAGTTTTTTTTTGAATTGTTTCCCACATGCCAAAGTTTGAAATTCAAATTCAAAACTCAAAATTCTCTGAAACTTCAAATGGCATTCAAATTCAAACAGGATGCATAGGATGCTTAGCTATAATTGTAAAACATTCCAAATAGGAAATTTGGGATGTTACAAACCTACCCACCTTAAGATGAATCTCGCCCTCGAGATTCGGGTTGGCTAGCAAATAGGTGCGGGTGGTCTCGAAGAAGATCTTCTTCGCGTTCCCAAGTGGCTTCTTCCTCGGTGTGGTGACTCCACAGCACCTTGCAAAACTTGATGACCTTGCTGCGGGTGACTCTGCTTGCAGTCTCGAGAATACGGACGGGTTTCTCCTTGTAAGTTAGATCACTGTCAAGTTGTATGGCCTCTAGGGGCACTGTGTCTCTCAACGGAACATCGGCCATGTCGGCATGGCACTTCTTCAACTGAGAGACGTGGAAGACATCATGAACTCCGGACAATCCTTCCGGCAATTCCAACTTGTATGCAACTTCTCCACGACGTTCGAGGATTTTGTAGGGGCCAATGAATCGGGGTGCTAACTTTCCCTTGACTCCAAACCTCTTGATTCCACGAAGTGGAGACACACGAAGATATGCTCGGTCTCCCACTTCGTAAGTCACCTCCTTGCGCTTACTGTCGGCATAACTCTTCTGTCTCGACTGTGCTATCTTGAGCCGGTCTCGAATTAGCTTGACTTTCTCTTCGGAATCCTTGATAAGGTCGGAACCGAAGAGTGATCGATCTCCAACGCTATCCCACAGCAATGGTGTTCTACACCTCCTTCCGTATAGAGCTTCGAAAGGGGCCATCTTCAAACTGGATTGATAACTGTTGTTGTATGAGAACTCTGCGTACGGCAAATTATCATCCCAGCTAGACCCATAGTCTAGCACACAAGCTCTCAACATGTCTTCCAGAATCTGATTGACTCTCTCGGTCTGTCCATCTGTCTGCGGATGAAAAGTCTGATGAATTCCAGCCTCGCACCCAAAGTTTCATGCAAGCGCTTCCAAAACTTTGAGGTAAACTGCGTTCCTCTATCGACACGATTTTCCTCGGAACTCCATGCGGACATCGATCCTGGTCATGTATATCTTGGCCAACTTGGCACTGGTATAGGTAGTCTTCACGGGAATGAAGTGAGCTACCTTAGTCAAACGATCAACTACTACCCAGATAGAATCATAACCTGAACGGGTCTGGGTAATCTGTGATGAAATCCATACCAAGTTTCTCCCATTTCCAATCGGAATCGGCAAAGGTTGAAGTAACCTGCTGGCTTCGATGTTCTGCCTTTACACGTTGGCAAACATCACATATCGCTACGTACTCGGCAATGTCCTTCTTCATACCTGTCCACGAAACTTTGCTTCAAATCCAGTACATCTTGGTGTTGCGGGATGAATCGAGTCTGGTGAATCATGAGCCTCTGAAGAATTAGCTTCCGAGCTCGGGATCATTGGGCACATAAATACGATCCTCAAACCATATAGTTCCGTGTTCATCCTTACGGAATCCTTTAGCTTTTCCTCCTCCATCTTTGATTTATCTCATCGATTTCCTTGTCCGACTTACGGGCTTCACGAATCCTTTCGGTCAAGGTGGACTGAACTTCCGAGTTGCAACAAATCCTTTCGAACTATCTCCGATCGAGATCTCTCGAGGTCATCGACTAACTCCAGGGTAATCCTCCTGCTGTAAGAGTATTCACATAACTCTTACGGCTCAAAGCATCTGCTACAACATTAGCTTTACCGGGTGGTAATGCAATCTCATGTCATAGTCCTTTATCAACTCTAGCCATCTCCTCTGCACGAGGTTCAATTCCTTCTGCGTGAAGATATACTTCAAACTCTTGTGATCTGTGTAGACATCACAAGCGGTTTCCGATGAGGAAATGTCTCCAGTCTTGAGTGCATGCACTCTGTTGCTAACTCCAAATCATGCGTGGCATAATTCATCTCATGAGGCCGTAGCTGTGCGGAGCATAAGCTACAACCTTACCTTCCTGCATCAATACTCCTCCGAGTCCTTGACGAGAAGCGTCACAATAAACCTGGTATTCCTTGTGTATGTCCGCAAAATCAACATGGGCGGTGACCAACCGTTTCTTCAATTCTGAAAACTGGCTTCACATTCCTCGGTCCAAACATACTTGGCTTCCTTCTTCAACAGCTCAGTCATGGGCTTAGCAATCTTCGAGAAGTTCTCAATGAACCTCCGATAATATCCTGCGAGTCCGAGAAAACTGCGGATCTCCTTGACTGAGGTGGGCGACTGCCAATCGGTGACTGATTCAACCTTGGCGGGATCAACTGCTATACCTTCTCCTGAGATAACATGTCCGAGGAATCCAACTTCCTTCAACCAAAATTCACATTTGCTGAACTTGGCATACAACTGATGCTCTCGAAGTTTCTCCAGAACTAGACGCAAATGTTCCATATGCTCCTCCTCGCTCTTGGAGAATATCAATATATCATCGATGAACACCACGACAAACTTGTCCAGATATTCCATGAACACCTTGTTCATCAAATTCATGAAGTATGCAGGAGCATTAGTCAATCCAAATGACATGACGGTATACTCATACAAACCATACCTGGTAGTGAATGCTGTTTTGGGTATATCCTTTTCACGGATCTTCAACTGATGATACCTCGATCAAGATCGATCTTAGAGAATACCTTGGCTCCAACAAGCTGATCAAACAAGTCATTGATCATCGGCGAGGGTACTTGTTCTTGATGGTTACTTCGTTCAAAGCACGATAATCCACAACCATCCTCAAGCTTCCATCCTTCTTCTCTACCAAAAGAACTGGGCTCCCCAAGGTGATGAGCTTGGGCGAATATATCCTTTCTCCAATAACTCATTTATTTGATCCTTGATCTCTTTCAACTCATTCGTGGCATCCAATAAGGTCTCTTGGATATTGGGGTTGTCTTGGGCAATAACTCGATCAGAAATTCAATGTCCTGTCCGGTGGCATTCTGGTAATTCCTCCGAAACACATCGGAAATTCTTGCACCATCGGCACTTCCTCTGAACAACTCCGTGAGGGAATGCACTGATTATTCATCTGGCTGTGCTGGCTACATACTTGATCCTCTTACGCTCCGGGGTGGTGAGCAGAATAGACTTATGGGCACGATCAATGTTCCTTCATACTTTGACAACCAATCCATGCCTAGGATTACATCCAAGGTCTGAGTTTCCAAAACTATGAGTTCCACGGAAATTTGTGGTTCCCGATGTTGAGGGTTGCAGGACAGCTTAAACCTGCCATCATTTCTCCTCTGCGGGCCCGACGTGAAGGGGCTTCTAAGGGTTCTAGTGCGTAATCCGTACTTTTCCACAACTACCCTTGATATGAATGAATCGTTGCACCGTAATCAAAGAGAACCAAAACTGAACGTGAATTCAATAAAACTTACCAACCACGTTGTCGGCTGATCATAGACGTCCTCCACGTCGATGTGGTTCACCCGAGCACGAGGGAAAGGATTGGGCTT
Source organism: Aegilops longissima (assembly GCA_021605205.1). Classification (NCBI taxonomy): domain Eukaryota; kingdom Viridiplantae; phylum Streptophyta; class Magnoliopsida; order Poales; family Poaceae; genus Aegilops; species Aegilops longissima. The sequence continues at coordinate 186,964,302 of CM038679.1, forward strand.
CTTCGCTGAGCCTCCATTGCCATTCCGTTCCTCCGCTTGGCCTCCGGGCAGTCGGTGGCGTAGTGCCCTGTCTTCCGGCACTTGAAGCGGTGATGTGGCTCAGATCCTTGAGCCGGGCAGAACGGTGCTGATTGCCATTACCATTTCCATTGCCATTGCCATGGCCTGACTTGTTGTCTGGCTGCGGTTGTTCCCATTTCCTCCATGGTTATGAACTCCATGGTTATGATGGGTGTGCCCTCCCGAGTACGGTGCTTAGCGGGCTTCTGCTGAGTTCGAGTTGTGCTTCCCTGGCTGTACTTCCGCTTGCGCTTTCTATCTGCTGCTGCTTGCCTTCAAGAATGGTGGCCTTGTCTACCAGCTCTTGGTAGTTGTTGAAGGTAGCCACAATAAGCTGCATGCTCAATTCATCATTGAGTCCTCAAGGAACTTCTCCCGCTTGGCGGCATCTGTGGCCACATCATCGGGGCATAGCGGCGAGCTTGTTGAAGTCATCCACGTCTTGTGCCACAAGACGGTTCCCTGGCGTAAGTTGCGGAACTCACGCTTCTTCGACTCATGGCTCCGGTGAGACATGAGCAGTCGCGGAAGGCCTGCTGGAATTGGTCCCAAGTGATGCCACCCATGGGAAAAGTGGTGGTGTAATTCTCCCACCAAGAAGCTGCAGGTCCATGCAGTTGATGCGCGGCAAAGCGCACCTTCTCAGCATCAGTGCATCCAACGGTGACTAGCTCCCTTCCGATCTTGTGGAGCCAATCATCAGCCACTATCGGCTCAGTGCTACTAGAGAACACTGGCGGATTCAACCTCAGAAATCGAGTCAAGTTGTCCACAGTGGGTGGTGGCGGTGGCGGTGGGTTGTTGGCGGTGTTGTTTCGATTCGAATAAGGAGCTGCATCGGTGCATTTCTGCCATTGGAGTAGCTGGGTGAGCTCCGGCGGGAAACCGAGGTCACGTCTCGGAGGCATCTGGTGTTTTGGAGGGGATGAGAAAATGAGAATAGAACAATGGACTATGAGAAATAACACTACCCATATGAATGCACAATCATAACACACCAATCATTTATTCATTCCACTCAAACATGGTTCAAACTCGATTACAAAAGCTCATGACTAATCGAAGGAAAACATCGGCCTAACTGATCGATGAAAAAGTAAAAGATAACATGGTGGTCGACTAAAAGTCTTCATCGATGGCGCCTCCTCTTGGGGTTTCCTTGATGGTACTCCTTGAAATCCTGATCATTGCTCACGAGGGTGCTTCATCTCCACTCGGGTAAAGGTCCTCTCCAAGTCCATCTTTTCCTCTATAGCGGCAAGCTTCATCTTCAGATCGTCGACTATCTCCATGAAGTCCGTGATTTCTTCCTCATGGCCAAGGAAGTCTGCGCGTGCCTTCTCCTCCGATTCGATTCGCGGAACAAAAGCTTCGGTGTGTCTTGAGTTACGGCGAGTCCGAATCTCCCGTTTCGAGAAGACACTCCAAGTCTGGATGTATGAGAGAGTGGAATCGTCCTCAATGGTACGGATGATATCTCCATTCCTTGCCTGCGAGAAACCATGGCGAGGTCTCGAGTGATCGAGCTCGGCCTGTACTCCTCTCGGAGATGTCCAAGTGCTCGATAGATCGCCACGTCCCTTCCGATGATCCAGTTGAACTCGGTGAACTCAAAGTTGATAGGCTCGTGTGTCCTCCAAAGGTACTCCCAGGATATGCACTTCGATCCTCAGCGGGTGTCCATTGGAAGTGCATTAGTGGGTTTCGGTGATCGAGGGTAGAGCTATCTTCAGCTGCTTCACCATCTGGACCAGCTTTCTTCCAAAGGGCATCGTCTCATCGGGTGGCAGAACTCCGTAGCAAAACTGGGTTGAACTCGCGGCCATCTAGAATGTTGCAAAGGGAGAAGAGTCGAATTGAACAGGAAGAATTATAGAATGAAAAGGGTTCAATGTAAATGGTCTCGCTTATGGCTTTCCGATCCTAGGGGTTACGATCCCACGGTCAGCGTGTGCTCGATACCATCTCAGAGCGACCTGACCCAAAATCGGTCAAATCTACGTATGCATACCATCCCAAGATCATCTTTGGTACTCACGGTACATCGATAAAGTAATCAAAGTTCAATCACACCTGAATATCATTAATCGATTCTCATATAGAGTCTTTATTACAAGGGAATAAATTCGCTCAAGGCCAACTCATGAGAAATAAACTAAAACACTTGAGCGTCGAAGGTAAGCGAGTCCATCCGACTCCAAAGGTCAATCGCCAAGCGCGGGCGTAGCCTCACTCTGATCGGAATATATCTACGCAACATAATACGTTGCAGCCATGTAGGTCAGCTTTTGGAATAAGTGGCAAGTCATGAAGAATAACAATAATAAAGTTACTAACACTATATGCATTTTTGGTGTGGAGCTCTAAGTTTCATCATTTTGCGAAAAGCAAATTTTATCCTACTACGGTGGACTTGCTTGCAAAATACTACAATTGTTGGTAGTTATTGAGATGGTTCCGCCAACCAATATCTCGTTCCCAAATTATTTAGTCATAAACCCTCAAATTAATTCATTAGTTTTAATGTTGAGATATCCGAATACTTCCAAATTCCAGAGGCTCAAATGTCCGTGAATCGGGACACGACTAATCGATTAGATCTTTAAACTCTGCAGAGGGTTGCGACTTTCCCGCAAGAATCATTCCCTCCTTTAAAGTCTTCGCACTTCATGGTGTTTGAAGACGGACGAATGAAACAGGTCTTCCAAAGAGTTCTTACCGCCACTGCCGGTACCCATCCAATCCTACCGTTCGTCTACTTCTCGTAGTACCGTCCAGCCAGCGTCACTACTAGGGTCAACCCAGCCAGAGCCCATAATGGCTTGCGGCTGCAAAGGTAAGCTTCCGGTCATGGGGCATCCATCCTTCTCTTTGTGGCTGGGTGAAGCTTTCCGCAGGATGTCATGGCGCTTCTCCATGCATCCCGGCCACCACTGGGTGCTCCAGGGTGCCCGTCAACCGTCCTCCACCCAGTAGTGATTTTCCGAAGTCCATCTTGATCATTGCAGTCCATGGGGTTATCATCATCATTGACTCTCACATCTTGCTTATGAATATCACTCATCCCAAATCCCGTCTACGAGCATAGCAAAGTATCTACTACGTCCCGGGGTCATGGTAACAAGGGGATTGGTTCATCCTACCACATGATACTACTCAAGTTTAATGACTTCAAGATTTCACTACTGCATGCATGGTGGGGTGGTGACAACTACTAATGCACAAAAACATAGGTATAGAATAACATGATCAAAACTTGCCTTGCTGATGATCCTCGTAAGCTAAAGAGTCGTAGTAGCAAGCTTCGCACTCCGGAAACTCTACCGAGACAAACAATAACACAATAAGCACAAAGTAATAGGATCACACAACATAACAAAAGTAACATCACAACAAAACAATCAAAACCAAATCCAAAAGGAAAAACTCAAAGAAACCAATTCAAAGTTTTCCCTACTCCAAACAATAACCAAAATAGTTTTATATAACAAAATTCCTTGATATAACCTAATCATGGTTTTAAATTAACTAAACAGAAAAGGTTTCACTAAGCAACTAGGAGCAAAAGAATTAATTAAAAGCTATTATAAAACTCATTTTAGGCCTAATCCAATTTCCATTAAGAAAAATAATTTAAACTTTTATTAATTATAAATAAAAGTTCATCTAATGGAGTGACAGAAACTAACCTAGAATAACTAATCACAAGTTAAAAATAAATTAATTTACTAATTAATTAAATAGGAAAACAGAACTAGTTAATTAATGAGGTTTAATAGGATTCTGTCTAAAACTAATTATTTATTAATCCTAAAATACCCAAGTTAATTTCTAGGGTTTGGCAATGTCAAAATAAAGTGGTGACAAAAGAATCATGCAAAAATAATTTTTCTAACTAAAGTTATAGCAGATTTACTATTCTGGCTAAAACAATATTAAAGCATTTTAATTATTTTTAACATAGCTAAATATATATTCTACAGAAACTATATAAAATTTGCAATCCAACAAAAAAGAATCATCTAAAAATATTAAACAGAATAAAAGATATACATTTTGAAAGCAGAAACTATTCGCTAAAACAGAAAATCAAAATAAAAGAAAAAGGCCTAATGGGCCTATATCATGCTCTCATGCGTTAGATAGCCTAACGGGCTCTAGGGTTTAAACAAAACGAACCGGCCTAAAATAAAACCTAACTAATAAATAAACCGATTGAACCGGCGGTTTTATAAATAAAACCTAACCCTTCGGTTCTAATCCTAGCCGTCGATCTAAGATCGGACGGGAGAGAATGCTGGGCTTACCGGACTCAATGACGGCGGTGGCGGAAGCGAGAGGCGTCAGGCGTCAAGGCCGGCGAGCTCCGTGAGTCGTCGGGAAGACGCGGACGAGGTCGGGAGGGTTCGGTGGTGTTGGGGTGGTCGGGTGGACTAGGGTGGCGTCGGCGGCGACTTTGGCGTGATGGCGAGCTCGGGACTCCGTGAGCTCGGGAGAGAGAGGAGAGGGGTCCGCGAGGCTAGGGGGAATGGGGTGCGGAGGGCTCGGCTTTATAGCCTGGGGTCGGGCTCGCCGGAAGGGCATCGAGGCGATCGGGATCCGGATCCTTGGGATCCGGTCGATCTCAGCGAGGTCGATGGCGTGGGGGGGGAAGACGAGGGGCGGGTCCCACGGGTCAGCGGGAGAGAGAGAGGCGAGGGTCGGGTGGACGAGGCCTACGGGTTTCGGCGAGGGGGTGCGAGGGGATGAGCTGGGCTGGCTTGGCTCATTTGGGCTGGCTGGTGGGCCGGGCTGGCAGGCAAAGTGTCTTGAGGAGGGGGTGCGGGCTGGCTGGGCTGGGGTGGCCTAATTTGGCCTGAGGGTTTTTTCTTTATTTTTTAAATAAAACAAAACAAAAATAAAACCAAATCTATAAATATTTTATATAGGGTATATATATACCAAAATTATCGGGGAATATTCCTTTCATTTGAACATTTTCCAAAGGCAAAATCCAAACTTTATAAAATCTATTTTTTCAAATTCAAATAGAATTCAAAATTTGAATTCAATTCTTTGGCAATGTTTTCCTCTGATATATTTGGAGTGTCATGTTTGCTCCTCTCATACTTTTGATCAAGTATTTATCAGGCTTAGTTTTTTTTGAATTGTTTCCCACATGCCAAAGTTTGAAATTCAAATTCAAAACTCAAAATTCTCTGAAACTTCAAATGGCATTCAAATTCAAACAGGATGCATAGGATGCTTAGCTATAATTGTAAAACATTCCAAATAGGAAATTTGGGATGTTACATCCAAGCATGCTATGAACTTGGTATTGCCATGCTTTGCTTCATGAACATGTCTTCTTGCTGATGATATTCATATCTGTCATGCAATGCCTTGTGTTGAGTCCTTCAAGCTCGCAAAGTTGCCTTCATGCTGCTGTTTATGCCATGCTCTATTTTTCCACCAAGTCTGAATCTGTAACGAAACTTGCTATGTTTACATGGGTGCCATCATATCTTCTGTGCCTTTTTGGCTCATGATCAGTAAAGTACTTTTGTTCTATGCAATTAGTGCATTCATGCCATGCCTTTGGTTGCCATGATATGTTCCTGTAGCAAGTTGTTTGATAGCTCTAATCATTGCAACCTGATGTCATTTCTGCCATGTCCAGTGTTTTCCACTAAGTCTGTGAACTTTTATGATTTGCAATCTAGCCATGTCCTTTTGAGCATGTTATATTAGTTTCTGGAGATAGCTCATTGTTCATGTTTTGTCATGCTTTACCTGTACTTCACGTCCATGCCTTTTTTTTCATGTTGTGGTGCCTTAGCATATTGTTTTGATGCTTGCAATATGCCTAGTTGCTGTTTTGGACAACATGCCCTTTAAACTTGTTTCATGTGTATGTGTTGAACCGTTGCTCCGTTTTGAATGTGCTCTATATGAAACTTGCTTAGTTTTGCATAGTTTCATGTTACCTTGTTGCATTCATGTTTTGAGTGTGTTTGCTTGATGTTTGAATGTGTTTTGCACTAATGCCATGCTTAACTTGTTTTGCTCATATGTTCTAGGCGTAACTCCGGATTAAATGAACTTTATATGTAACTTGACTAAAATTTCGTGTAGATCATCTTGGTGCATCTTAACTTGTTGTTTAACAACTTGAACATAAGATTTATTCAGATCTGGACCAATTTCAAAAGTTGCATATGAGGATTTACCCGAATTGTTATATGTTCTGCGGCCTCATTTAAACTTGCTTTGATGTGTTGTTCTTGTATGCATTATCTTTTGCCATGAGTAGCTTCATGTAGCCTCCATGATGTAGCTGATTTCAGGGACTTAGGATTTTGCGAAGTCTTTGTTCTGCTGTTATTTTTATGCCATGTATTCTTGTTGCTAAAGTGAGATCCATGCCTCTTTTAAGTATGTTCATTAAGGATGTTTTGGACATATGGTTATGCCTTATCCATCCATGCCTTTGGTTGCATTTATAGCCTGCTCTAGCATGTCTTAATCTTGCTCTACTTTTGCTATGAAATGTTCCTGGCAGATTGCTTACATATTTGATTTTGCCAAGGTTTTTGTTAGTTATCCAAGCATGCTATGAACTTGCTATTGCCATGCTTTGCTTCATGAACATGTCTTCTTGCTGATGATATTCTTATCAGTCATGCAATGCCTCGTGTAGAGTCCTTCAAGCTCGCAAAGTTGCCTTAATGCTGCTGTTTATGCCATGCTCTGTTTTTCCACCAAGTCTGAATCTGTAACGAAACTTGCTATGTTTAGATGGGTGCCATCATATCTTGTGTGCCTTTTTGGCTTATGATCAGTAAAGTACTTTTGTTCTATGAAATTAGTGCATTCATGCCATGCCTTTGATTTCCATGATATGTTATTGTAGCATGTTGTTTGATAGCTCTAATCATTGCAACCTGATGTTATTTCTGCCATGTCCAGTGTTTTCCACTAAGTCTGTGAACTGTTATGATTTGCAATCTTGCCATGTCCTTTTGAGCATGTTATGTTAGTTTCTGGAGATAGCTCGTTGTTCATGTTTTGTCATGCTTAACCTGTACTTCACGTCCATGCCTTTTGTTTTCATGTTGTGGTGTCGTAGCATATTGTTTTGATGCTTGCAATATGCCTAGTTGCTGTTTTGTACAGCATGCCCTTTAAACTTGTTTCATGTGTATGTGTTGAACCGTTGCTCTGTTTTGAATGTGCTCTATATGAAACTTGCTTAGTTTTGCATGTAGTTTCATGTTACCTTGTTGCATTCATGTTTTGACTGTGTTTGCTTGATGTTTGAATGTGTTTTGCACTAATGCCATGCTTAACTTGTTTTGCTCATATGTTCTAGGCGTAACTCCGGATTAAATGAACTTTATATGTAACTTGACTAAAATTTCGTGTAGATCATCTTGGTGCATCTTTACTTGCTGTTTAACAACTTAAACATAAGGTTTATTCAGATCTGGACTAATTTCGAAAGTTGCATATGGGGACTTACCCGAATTGTTATATGTTGTGCGGCCTCATTTAAACTTGCTTTGATGTGTTGTTCTTGTATGCATTATCTTTTGCCATGAGTAGCTTCATGTAGCCTCCATGATGTTGTTGATTTCAGGGACTTAGGATTTTGCCAAGTCTTTGTTCTGCTGTTATTTTTATGCCATGTATTCATGTTGCTACAGTGAGATCCATGCCTCTTTTAAGTATGTTCATTAAGGATGTTTTGGACATATGGTTATGCCCTATCCATCCATGCCTTTGGTTGCATTTATAGCCTGCTCTAGCATGTCTTAATCTTGCTCTACTTTTGCTATGAAATGTTCCTGGCAGATTGCTTACATATTTGATTTTGCCAAGGTTTTTGTTTGTTATCCAAGCATGCTATGAACTTGCTATTGACATGCTTTGCTTCATGAACATGTCTTCTTGCTGATGATATTCTTATCTGTCATGCAATGCCATGTGTTGAGTCCTTCAAGCTCGCGAAGTTGCCTTAATGCTGTTGTTTATGCCATGCTCTGTTTTTCCACCAAGTCTGAATATGTAACGAAACTTGCTATGTTTACATGGGTGCCATCATATCTTCTGTGCCTTTTTGGCTCATGATCAGTAAAGTACTTTTGTTCTATGCAATTAGTGCATTCATGCCATGCCTTTGATTGCCATGATATGTTCCTGTATCATGTTGTTTGATAGCTCTAATCATTGCAACTTGATGTCATTTCTGCCATGTCCAGTGTTTTCCACTAAGTCTGTGAACTGTTATGATTTGCAATCTTGCCATGTCCTTTTGAGCATGTTATATTAGTTTCTGGAGATAGCTCATTGTTCATGTTTTGTCATGCTTTACCTGTATTTCACGTTCATGCCTTTTGTTTTCATGTTGTGGTGCCGTAGCATATTGTTTTGATGCTTGTAATATGCCTAGTTGCTATTTTGGACAACATGCCCTTTAAACTTGTTTCATGTGTATGTGTTGAACCGTTGCTCCGTTTTGAATGTGCTCTATATGAAACTTTCTTATTTTTGCATGTAGTTTCATGTTACCTTGTTGCATTCATGTTTTGAGTGTGTTTGCTTGATGTTTGAATGTGTTTTGCACTAATGCCATGCTTAACTTGTTTTGCTCATATGTTCTAGGCGTAACTCCGGATTAAATGAACTTTATATGTAACTTGACTAAAATTCCGTGTAGATCATCTTGGTGCATCTTAACTTGCTGTTTAACAACTTGAACATAAGGTTTATTCAGATCTGGACCAATTTCGAAAGTTGCATATGGGGACTTACCCGAATTGTTATATGTTGTGCGGCCTCATTTAAACTTGCTTTGATGTGTTGTTCTTGTATGCATTATATTTTGCCATGAGTAGCTTCATGTAGCCTCCATGATGTTGCTGATTTCAGGGACGTACGATTTTGCCAAGTCTTTGTTCTGCTGTTATTTTTATGCCATGTATTCATGTTGCTACAGTGAGATCCATGCCTCTTTTAAGTATGTTCATTAAGGATGTTTTGGACATATGGTTATGCCCTATCCATCCATGCCTTTGGTTGCATTTATAGCCTGCTCAATCTTGCTCTACTTTTGCTATGAAATGTTCCTGGTAGATTGCTTACATGTTATTTGATTTTGCCAAGGTTTTTGTTAGTTATCCAAGCATGCTATGAACTTGCTATTTCCATGCTTTGCTTCATGAACGTGTCTTCTTGCTGATGATATTCTTATCTTGTCATGCAATGCCTTGTGGTGAGTCTTTCAAGCTCGCAAAGTTGCCTTCATGCTGCTTGCTTATGCCATGCTCTGCTTTTTCCACCAAATCTGAATCAGAATTAAACTTGCTATGTTTACATGGGTGCCATCATATCTTCTGTTCCTTTTTGGCTCATGATCAGTAAAGTACTTTTGTTCTATGCAATTAGTGCATTCATGCCATGCCTTTGATTGCCAAGATATGTTCCTGTAGCATGTTGTTGATAGCTCTGATCATTGCAACCTAATGTCATTTCTGCCATGTCCAGTGTTTTCCACTAAGTCTGTGAACTGTTATGATTTGCAATCTTGCCATGTCCTTTTGAGCATGTTATATTAGTTTCTGGAGATAGCTCATTGTTCATGTTTTGTCATGCTTTACCTGTACTTCACGTCCATGCCTTTTGTTTTCATGTTGTGGTGCCGTAGCATATTGTTTTGATGCTTGCAATATGCCTAGTTGCTGTTTTGGACAGCATGCCCTTTAAACTTGTTTCATGTGTATGTGTTGAACCGTTGCTCCGTTTTGAATGTGCTCTATATGAAACTTGCTTAGTTTTGCATGTAGTTTCATGTTACCTTGTTGCATTCATGTTTTGAATGTGTTTGCTTGATGTTTGAATGTGTTTTGCACTAATGCCATGCTTAACTTGTTTTGTTCATATGTTCTAGGCGTAACTCCGGATTAAATGAACTTTATATGTAACTTGACTAAAATTTCGTGTAGATCATCTTGGTGCATCTTAACTTGCTGTTTAACAACTTGAACATAAGGTTTATTCAGGTCTGGACCAATTTCGAAAGTTGCATATGGGGACTTAGGCGAATTGTTATATGTTGTGCGGCCTCATTTAAACTTGCTTTGATGTGTTGTTCTTGTATGCATTATCTTTTGCCATGAGTAGCTTCATGTAGCCTCCATGATGTTGTTGATTTCAGGGACTTAGGATTTTGCCAAGTCTTAGTTCTGCTATTATTTTTATGCCATGTATTCATGTTGCTACAGTGAGATCCATGCCTCTTTTAAGTATGTTCATTAAGGATGTTTTGGACATATGGTTATGCCCTATCCATACATGCCTTTGGTTGCATTTATAGCCTGCTCTAGCATGTCTTAATCTTGCTCTACTTTTGCTATGAAATGTTCCAGGCAGATTGCTTACATATTTGATTTTGCCTAGGTTTTTGTTAGTTATCCAAGCATGCTATGAACTTGCTATTGCCATGCTTTGCTTCATGAACATGTCTTCTTGCTGATGATATTCTTATCTGTCATGCAATGCCTTGTGTTGAGTCCTTCAAGCTCGCGAAGTTGCCTTCATGCTGCTGTTTATGCCATGCTCTGTTTTTCCACCAAGTCTGAATCTGTAACGAAACTTGCTATGTTTACATGGGTGCCATCATATCTTCTGTGCCTTTTTGGCTCATGATCAGTAAAGTACTTTTGTTCTATGCAATTAGTGCATTCATGCCATGCCTTTGATTGCCATGATATGTTCCTGTAGCATGTTGTTTGATAGCTCTAATCATTGCAACTTGATGTCATTTCTGCCATGTCCAGTGTTTTCCACTAAGTCTGTGAACTGTTATGATTTGCAATCTTGCCATGTCCTTTTGAGCATGTTATATTAGTTTCTGGAGATAGCTCATTGTTCATGTTTTGTCATGCTTTACCTGTACTTCACGTTCATGCCTTTTGTTTTCATGTTGTGGTGCCGTAGCATATTGTTTTGATGCTTGTAATATGCCTAGTTGCTGTTTTGGACAGCATGCCCTTTAAACTTGTTTCATGTGTATGTGTTGAACCGTTGCTCCGTTTTGAATGTGCTCTATATGAAACTTGCTTAGTTTTGCATTTAGTTTCATGTTACCTTGTTGCATTCATGTTTTGAGTGTGTTTCCTTGATGTTTGAATGTGTTTTTCACTAATGCCATGCTTAACTTGTTTTGCTCATATGTTCTAGGCGTAACTCCGGATTAAATGAACTTTATATGTACCTTGACTAAAATTCTGTGTAGACCATCCTGGTGCATCTTAACTTGCTGTTTAACAACTTGAACATAAGGTTTATTCAGATCTGGACCAATTTCGAAAGTTGCATATGGGGACTTACCCGAATTGTTATATGTTGTTTGGCCTCATTTAAACTTGCTTTGATGTGTTGTTCTTGTATGCATTATCTTTTTCCATGAGTAGCTTCATGTAGCCTCCATGATGTTGCTGATTTCAGGGACTTAGGATTTTGCCAAGTCTTTGTTCTGCTGTTATTTTTATGCCATGTATTCATGTTGCTACAGTGAGATCCATGCCTCTTTTAAGTATGTTCATTAAGGATGTTTTGGACATATGGTTATGCCCTATCCATCCATGCCTTTGGTTGCATTTATAGCCTGCTCTGGGATGTCTTAATCTTGCTCTACTTTTGCTATGAAATTTTCCTGGCAGATTGCTTACATGTTATTTGATTTTGCCAAGGTTTTTGTTAGTTATCCAAGCATGCTATGAACTTGCTATTTCCATGATTTGCTTCATGAACGTGTCTTCTTGCTGATGATATTCTTATCTTGTCATGCAATGCCTTGTGGTGAGTCTTTCAAGCTCGCAAAGTTGCCTTCATGCTGCTGCTTATGCCATGCTCAGTTTTTCCACCAAGTTTGAATCTGTAACGAAACTTGCTATGTTTACATGGGTGCCATCATATCTTCTGTGCCTTTTTGGCTCATGATCAGTAAAGTACTTTTGTTCTATGCAATTAGTGCATTCATGCCATGCCTTAGATTGACATGATATGTTCCTGTAGCATGTGGTTTGATAGCTCTAATCATTGCAACCTGATATCATTTCTGCCATGTCCAGTGTTTTCCACTAAGTCTGTGAACTGTTATGATTTGCAATCTTGCCATGTCCTTTTGAGCATGTTATATTAGTTTCTGGAGATAGCTCATTGTTCATGTTTTGTCATGCTTTACCTGTACTTCACGTCCATGCCTTTTGTTTTCATGTTGTGGTGCCGTAGCATATTGTTTTGATGCTTGCAATATGCCTAGTTGCTGTTTTGGACAGCATGCCCTTTAAACTTGTTTCATGTGTATGTGTTGAACCGTTGCTCCGTTTTGAATGTGCTCTATATGAAACTTGCTTAGTTTTGCATGTAGTTTCATGTTACCTTGTTGCATTCATGTTTAGAATGTGTTTGCTTGATGTTTGAATGTGTTTTGCACTAATGCCATGCTTAACTTGTTTTGCTCATATGTTCTATGCGTAACTCCGGATTAAATGAACTTTATATGTAACTTGACTAAAATTTCGTGTAGATCATCTTGGTGCATCTTAACTTGCTGTTTAACAACTTGAACATAAGGTTTATTCAGGTCTGGACCAATTTCGAAAGTTGCATATGGGGACTTACCCGAATTGTTATATGTTGTGCGGTCTCATTTAAACTTGCTTTGATGTGCTGTTCTTGTATGCATTATCTTTTGCCATGAGTAGCTTCATGTAGCCTCCATGATGTTGCTGATTTCAGGGACTTAGGATTTTGCCAAGTCTTTGTTCTGCTGTTATTTTTATGCCATGTATTCATGTTGCTACAGTGAGATCCATGCCTCTTTTAAGTATGTTCATTAAGGATGATTTGGACATATGGTTATGCCCTATCCATCCATGCCTTTGGTTGCATTTATAGCCTGCTCTAGCATGTCTTAATCTTGCTCTACTTTTGCTATGAAATGTTCCTGGCAGATTGCTTACATGTTATTTGATTTTGCCAAGGTTTTTGTTAGTTATCCAAGCATGCTATGAACTTGCTATTGCCATGCTTTGCTTCATGAACATGTCTTCTTGCTGATGATATTCTTATCTTGTCATGCAATGCCTTGTGGTGAGTCTTTCAAGCTCGCAAAGTTGCATTCATGCTGCTGTTTATGCCATGGTCTGTTCTTCCACCAAGTCTGAATCTGTAACGAAACTTGCTATGTTTACATGGGTGCCATCATATATTATGTGCCTTTTTGGCTCATGATCAGTAAAGTACTTTTGTTCTATGCAATTAGTGCATTCATGCCACGCCTTTGATTGCCATGATATGTTCCTGTAGCATGTTGTTTGATAGCTCTAATCATTGCAACCTAATGTCATTTCTGCCATGTCCAGTGTTTTCCACTAAGTCTGTGAACTGTTATGATTTGCAATCTTGCCATGTCCTTTTGAGCATGTTATACTAGTTTCTGAAGATAGCTCATTTTTCATGTTTTGTCATGCTTTACCTGTACTTCACGTCCATGCCTTTTGTTTTCATGTTGTGGTGCCGTAGCATATTGTTTTGATACTTGCAATATGCCTAGTTGCTGTTTTGGACAGCATGCCCTTTAAACTTGTTTCATGTGTATGTGTTGAACCGTTGCTCCGTTTTGAATGTGCTCTATATGAAACTTGCTTAGTTTTGCATGTAGTTTCATGTTACCTTGTTGCATTCATGTTTTGAGTGTGTTTGCTTGATGTTTGAATGTGTTTTGCACTAATGCCATGCTTAACTTGTTTTGCTCATATGTTCTAGGCGTAACTCCGGATTAAATGAACTTTATATGTAACTTGACTAAAATTTCGTGTAGATCATCTTGGTGCATCTTAACTTGCTGTTTAACAACTTGAACATAAGGTTTATTCAGATCTGGACCAATTTCGAAAGTTGCATATGGGGACTTACCCGAATTGTTATATGTTGTGCGGCCTCATTTAAACTTGCTTTGTTGTGTTGTTCTTGTATGCATTATCTTTTGCCATGAGTAGCTTCATGTAGCCTCCATGATTGTAACACCCGGATGATTTGGGAACAGTAATCACCCCGGTTATGTTAACTAACCTCTCTTTGATTCGAACCCGTCCTAAAACAAAAATCAAAACTAAAACAAACGATAATAAGTTTCAAAAACAAAATCTAAAATGTTCGGGGGTTGTCTAAAATAGCTAACCTAAAATTGGTGGGGTGCACTAATTTTTGTAAAATGCTTTGGCATTTTAAATAAACTAAAAACAGAAAAGGAAAAAGAAAAGAAAAGTAAAACAAGAAATGAGGGAGGATAACACCCTGGCCCATTCCCTCCCCACTTGGCCCCTCCCCATCGCCCATTCCCCTGGCGGCCCATCGCCCAATGCCCCCGCCACATACCCCCCCACCCGCAGCAACCCTAGCCGCCTCCCATTCCCCCACGCCCCCACCCCTCTCCTCGCTTGATTGGATCGGGGCGGAGCTCCCCGACCGAGCCACCTCCGCCGCCCACCTCCTGGCTGGCGGCCCCCGCCGCCCACCGCCCAGACCCCCCTCCTCCTCCCCCCGCCACTGAGCTCCCTCCTTCCTCCATCGCCCCAAGCACGAAGCGACACGCCATGGTCGATCCCGACCCCCTCCGCCTCCCGACGCCATGAGCTCGCTTCAACCGCCTCCTCGCTGGTCGTCACCGCCTCCACCGAGCCCGCCGCCTAGACCCACGGCGCTCGGTGAGCACGCGCCCAAACCCCGGTTCCCTCTCTTCCCCTCTGCCGACGACGGCTCCGCCACTCATGCCACCGTGACCGCCTCCCCCTCCTCTCCTCTGCTCGACGTTCAGGTCGTGGCCCGTCGCTGCTCCGTCGCCGGCTTGCCGCCATGCCACGCCTGACCCCACGTTCTCTCTCTTCCCCCCCGCGCGGATCCGGCCGTTCGAGGCTCTGACCGCCCCGCCACCGCATGGCCTCTCTCCCCTTCCTTCCCTCCCGTCGGCGGCATCTCCGCGCCTTCTCGGCGCCCAGAACCTCGATCGAAACCCAGCGTGGCGCTCGGCCATTCCCCTGCTTATGCCACCACTGACCCGCCCGTCGACCGAATCGCCTCGCCCGGCGCCATTGGCCGTCCTCACGATCGTCACAGTGGCTCTGACCTCGGCCGCCGTCTTGAGCCTCGGCCGCCCGGCCCGTTGACCTCGGGTGCGGGCGCCGCGCCGTGTGCCTCGGATCGCGCCCGAACGGGTTCGGGCATCGCCCGCGCGCCCGCTTGCCCGTTTGGCCCTGGGCGTATGACATGGGGCCCCACCCCCCCCAAAAGAACGTTTTAAAATAAAACAGGAATAAAAATAAAATAAAATGAATTAAAATAATTAACTAATTAATTAATTAATTAATTAAGTAATTAATTAATCTAATTAATTTCGTTAATTATCCCTAATCACTAGTTAACCTAATTAATCAATGTTAATTAACTCGATTAGGTTAATTAGTCATTAGTGAATGACATGCGGAGCCACCGTCAGGTTGACTCAGTCAACCTCGTTGACTCTTGACGTCAAGCATGACATCATCTTGATGTCATAAATGCATTTTCGAAATTAATTAAATAATTAATTAAATTCCGTAAATTAATAAAATCTTTGAAAATCATATCTTTTAATCCGTAATCCGGATTAAAATATTTTCAACATGAAAGTTGCTCGAACAGCGAGACGAATCCGGATACGCAGTCCGCTCGTCCACCACACACCCCTAACCTATCGAACCTGCAAACTTTCCTCTCCGGTTCATCTCGTCGACAGACGTCGGGAACCGGAAAACTTCCGGATGTTTTCCCCTAACCAATACCCCTCATACCACGTTAGGGCACGCCTAGCATCGCTTCTTGACATGTCATGCATCGATATGCATCTGTTTACTTTATATTCATTGTTTCTTCCCCTCTTCTCTCCGGTAGACTACGAGACCGACGCTGCGCTGGCGGTTCGACTACGGTGTTGCGACCCTCTCTCTTGCTGCACCAACCAGCAAGCCCCCTTGATCACCGGATATCGCCTACTCTTATCTACACTGCTTGCATTAGAGTAGCATAGCATGTTCTCTTTTCGGATACTCCTATATCGCTGCATAGCTTTGTCCTTGTAACTTCTGTTGTTACCTTACCTGCAATCCTATATGCTTAGTATAGGATGCTAGTGCATTCATCTGTGGCCCTACATTCTTGTCCGTCTGCCGTGCTATACTATCGGGCCGTGATCACTCGGGAGTTGATCACGGGTATATACTATATACTTTTACATGATACATGTGAGACTAAAGTCGGGTCGGTGATGGAGCACCATGAGTGGATCTTTGTGGCGGAGCGGCAGGCAGGTTGAGACCGCCTAGAGAGAGGTGGGCCTGGCCTGTTCGGCGCTCGTGGATACTTAACACGCTTAACGAGGTCTTGGTATTTGATCTGGGTTGGCTACGAGCTTATACGCACTAACCATCTACGCGGGAGTAGTTATGGGTATCCGGCGTCGTGGTATCGGCCGGCACTTCAGACGTCACGACGAGCGGGCGCGCGCCGGATTGGACTGGAACGCTCATTGGCTAGGTGCGCTTCCGGCCGCACACGCATAACGTCAGTGTGTGCTCAGGCGATGGGCCTGCACTGCTGCGCTTAGGTTTAGACCGGCGTGTTGGCCTCTCTGTTGTGCCTAGGTGGGGCTGCGACGTGTTGATCTTCCGCGGCGGGCATGACCCAGAAAGTGTGTCCGCCAAATGGGATCAAGCGTCTTTGGGTAAGATGGTGCACCCGCAGGGAAGTTAATCTATTCGGATAGCCGTGATCTTGATAACAGTGACGACTTGGAGTTGTACCTTGAGCTTATGACAACTAGAACCGGATACTTGATAAAACACACCTTCCAAGTGCCGATACAACCGGTGGTCGCTCTCGCTCGTGGTTATGAGCAGGGATTGCGGGTAGGATTATTGCTATATGTTGTTACTTGAGGACTTCAGATCGTCCCCTCCTACTGTTGCAAGACAGGTGTCCGAGCGTAGTCTTCGTTAAGACTAGCTATCCCCTCTTATTACGGCATTCTCGCAGATTCAGTCCACCGATATGGCCTTTACACGTATATCCATGCATATGTAGTGTAGCTCCTTGCTTGCAGTACTTTGGATGAGTACTCACGGTTGCATTGTTTCCCCTTTCCCCCTACCTATACTCGATTGCTGCAATCAGACGATGGAGCCCAGAGCGACGCCACCGCCACGGCGACTACTACTCCGGAGGTGCCTACTACTACGTGCAGCCCTCCGACAACGACTCAGAGTGACCTAGGAGGATCCTGTGCAGGAGGCCTGTTCCTCTTCGATCAGATCCCGCTTTGTGCTAGCCATCTTATGGCACCTTGTTTAACTTATGTCTCGTACTCAGATATTGTTGCTTCCACGACTCGTCTATGATCGAGCACTTGTATTCGAGCCCTCGAGGCCCCCGGCTTGTATTATGATGCTTGTATGACTTATTTTATTGTAGAGTTGTGTTGTGATATCTTCCGTGAGTCCTTGATCTTGATCGTATATATTTGCGTGCATGATTAGTGTATGATTGAATCGAGGCGCCACAAGTTGGTATCGAGCCGATCGCCTGTAGGAATCCCCTTCCACACTCCTTGGTCAAGTCGAGTCTAGACATTGCAAAACTTTTACTAACTTGGCTGTGTGCCTTACGGGCCCACGCCGCCATCGGGTGGTACTAGGATCTTTTACTCCTCGACCTTTACTCGGGACTCGAACTCTCTTCTACTCGGGTTAAACGATTTTACTAACTATCACTAGGCTCCGTGACCGCATTCACCCCAAAGTTGGATATAGCCTAAGTTGTTTTGGAATTGTATTTGAGCAATTTCACACCGTCATTTGACTCCTTTGAAACGTCTTTGTTTTCAGATGGAACCCACGAGGCAGGTCGTGCGCCACACGACGGCCATTGGTGCTCGGGATCACTGCGGTGCTAGCCGAGATGATGACCTATCGGGTTATCGCTGGCACCCCGAGTACACCGCCTATGAGGAGTACGGGACTATAACCAGGAGCGATACCACGCCATCGCCCACCTCTACTCTCGGAGTACGAGTCCACTCATGTGTTGCACACCGCACATGGTGTTGGAGTGACTATCGATATGGCAGTCCACGATGCTGCTTATGCTGCTCTGACACGCCTTCGTGCAGAGTATCGAGAGTTGGACACCTCCCCTTCGTGCACATTGCTATCGCGTCGATGTTGGTGAGGAGGGTTACTACACCGCTGCCTACACCATCGTCACCAGAGAGCCTTCCACCATCGTAACTTTGTTCGCATCGCGATGGGCTGGATCGAGCTAACCGAGCTCTTCGCCACGAGTTGTACATCACCCTTCAGCACCTTTACCGTGCTCGACGCTGATGCACCCCTTTGTCCGATCCGGAGAGCTGCGCGTTCGCGATCTACCCAGCCAGACCGTGATGCCCTGGGGTGTCGGTTGGCGGACGTGGGAGGCTACTCTCCGCGACTTGGCCCTTTCACGCCACTGGACGTCGGATTCAGCACCAGAGTATCCGCGGCCCCCAGGTCACTGACGTGGAGGACTATCCACTGCCGCACTACCAGCTTTCAGGCTACAGCTACCTCCGCAGTACCGCGTGGGACTGATGTAGGCTTGTCGGTTAGTGTTTGATGTATTCGCCGCGAGCCTGCGTGCCGCCTATGATGTAGTAGTCTATGTACTGGACTCTATGTATCGAACTCTATGCATGATTCCTTTTGTAAGATATGCCAACTACTATGTAGTTCCCATCATGCTACTTTCATTATGCATGTTTCATCATGAATGATTCCTGTCTCTTGCTTAATTTCTCAAATGCTGAACTACCCCTGTTATATAATAGCAGGATGGTTAGGCCAGCAGGTCGTGGTCGTGGGGCCAACTTCCCACCACCGCCTGAGTACATGGCTGGTATGATCCAACAGCTCGAGATGAATCGCCAGTTCATGGAGAACATGATGGCTCAGTTCCCTCGCCCCAATATGAACCAGACCCAAACGGGACAACTCTGCAGGATTTCATACGCTGAACCCCAGCAGGTACCGCAGCTCAACCCAGCCATCGGATGTCGATGATCGGCTCCGTGACATCACCTATGAGATGGAGTCTGCTGATGTAGCCCGCCAGCTATGTCACCTTTGCTTCCTTCTTCCTGAAGGGACCCGCAGCTCAATGGTGGGACATCCACCGCGATTTCGCCAGTTGGAACACTCATCACCGCCGGACTTCCGTGCTGCCTTCCGTGCCCGCTTCATCCTCAAGGGGTCATGGACCGAAGAAGCGTGAGTTCATAACCTCACCCAAGGCAACAAGACTGTTGAAGCCTATCACGAGAGTTCTGGACTTGTCTCGCTATATGTCAAGAGGATATTGCAACCGATGCACGAGCGTGAGAAGTTCCGTGACGGCCTTCAAGTCGACATCAAGCTCGCACTTCTAGTGCACGACTTTGCTGATTTCGCCACCTTGGTGAACAAAGCTATCAATGTCTAAACTGGTCTGCAGGAATACCAGAGCTCTAACAATAAAGAACCGTCACACGGGCTCATCTTCGGCCCGTCCTCGCAGGCGCAAGATATGGATTCCCAACAGCATGTACCGGCCGAATGCACCGCTTCAAAGCGAACTATGCTACACCTCGTCGCCTACAACTAAGCAGCCAAGCTTCCAGCTCCACCACCCCAAGCTCCTGTTCCCACTCCCAATAATGGCTTATGCTTGGTGCGGACAGCCAGGCACCGTGCTAGAGAATGCAACCGAACCAGAATCAATCGGCCCTTCCAAAGAACTGGCCGTGGAAACAACCAGAACCGCAACAACACCGGCAAGTCTTATGGGCAAGCTCAGGCCAACCACGTTGATCCGAACGAAGCTCAAGACCAGCCTGCCATCGTGATGGGTACACTACTCGTAAATTCAGTACACGATCTGTTTTATTCGATTCAGAGCATCGCATTCATTCATGTCTCAAGACTTTGCATACAAGCACGACGTTAAGTGTGAAGAGATGAACTCTTGATCATGGTAAAACCCCATTGGGACAATGTCAAACCTCCATGGTTGGCGCCGACGTCCCGTGGAAATCGAAGGGTTGGAATTCTATGCCTCCCCATTATCCTCAAGACGTCTAACATCGACCTCATTTTGGGGATGGATTGGTTGAAAGCGATCTGGCGCCAATCGTTTGCGCCACTAAGACCGTCCATCTGCTGCACCCTTCGATGAAATCGTAGCTACAATGCTCGTTCGGTTCAAGATGCCGAGGCAAGGCTCTATGCATTGAATGCATTGAACGCCGCACCCCTCGAGGGAATTGAAAACATTCCTGTCGTTTGGATTTCCAAGACGTCTTTCCTGAAGAACTTCCAGGGATTCCCCCTACTAGGGCTGTCGAATTCGTCATCGACTTGAAACCAGGCACCACTCCTATAGCCAAGCGACCCTACAAGATGCCGCCGCATGAACTCCTTGAGCTAAAGGAGGAAATCGACAAATCTCTTCAAAGCGGCTTCATTCGCCCAAGTTGCTCACCTTGGGGAGCACCTTCTCTCTTTGTTAAGAAGAAGGATGGGACAAACCGATTGGTCCAAGACTACCGTCCTATAAATCAAGCTACCATTCGAATAAGTATCCTCTTCCTCGGATCAATGATCTTTATGATCAATTGGCTGGTTCGTCGTTGTTCTCAAACTCGACTTGAGGTTGGGTTACCACCAGATCCGTGTTCGTGAGGAGGATATCCCCAAGACCGCATTCGTGACTCGTTATGGTTCTTACGAGTACACCGTCATGTCTTTCGCTTAACCAATGCTCCAGCCACCTTCTCTCGCTTCGATGAACTATATATTCATGGATTACCTCGACAAGTTCGTCGTGGTTTATCCGGATGATATCCTGATCTATTCCAAGAATGAAGAAGAACATGTGAACATCTTCGCCTTGTCTTTGGAAAAGCTACGAGAGCATCAACTCTATGCCAAGTTCTCCAAATGTGAATTCGGCTTCCCAAGTAACCTATCTTGGGCATGTCATTTCTAAGGATGGTATTGCCGCCAACCCCGAACGAGTTCAGCTATTCTCGATTGACTCCTCCAAGATCGTTAAGCAAGTCGAAGTTTTCTCGGTCTCGCTTGACTATTGCCGCCGATTCACGAGAACTTCTCCAAGATTGCCAGCCTCGACTAACCTGTTACATAAGGCGTCAAATTCCAATGGATGATAAATGTCGGAAAGTTTCGGGCACTCAAAGACAAGTTGACTTCGCCCCGGTGCTAGCTCCTCCCGATACTAAGAAGGACTTCGTCATTTATCGCGACGCATCTCATCAAGGTTTAGGCGGTGTCCTAATGCAAGAGCGCAAAGTGGTTGCTTATGCCTCTCGACAGCTTCGCCTCACGAGGAGAACTACCCAGTTCATGACCTCGAACTTGCTGTCGTCATTCATGCACTAAAGCAAAGTGGCGACATTACCTTCTCGTGTAATCGCGAGATCTTCACCGACCACCAAAGTCTGAAGTATCTGTTTACTCAGCCAGACCTGAACCTCCGTCTGCAGAGATGGATGGAGACTGTTGCAGACTTTGATTTGGGTATTTCCTATACGCGAGCAAGGCTAATGTAATGGCTGATGCCTTGAGCCGCAAGTCTTATCAAGAACCACCTTTAGGTTCACCAAGTTCAGCCCCACTTGTTGAAGAATTCAGAAAGCTGAACCTCCATATTGTTCCTCCGGGTGCACTCACTCCCCTCCTCCGGAGTTCCAAAGATGAATCTCCGTGTTGTTCCCGTGGTTCCTCTATACCCGGCTGTTGAACCCGATCTCGTGGGCACCATAAAGACAATGCAGGATTTGACTCGAGGTCTACAAGCTTAAACAAGACATCGGAAAGGAAATCCTCATCCTTCACTATTGCCGATGATGGCGCCTTGTACTTCAAAGGCCGCCTAGTGGTGCCGTGTAAGAAGGAAAACCTGAATATGACTCGGAAGGTTATGCAAGAAGCTCATGATACGCCTCTATGTATCCATCCCGGCAGTACAAAGATGTATCAAGACATTCGCCGAGATTCCGTGGTCTAATATGAAGCAGGACATTGCTCGCTATGTTTCGAGTGTGACATTTGCCGTCGATCAAAGCGAACATCAAAGGCCTGCTGAACTCTGCAACCTATCTCTATTCCCGAATGGAAATGGGACCATGTTGAAATGGACTTCGTCCTTTGGATTTCCCAAATCGCAGAAAGGTAATGATGCTATTCTTGTCGCCATTGACCGGCTTTCTAAAGTTGCACATTTTACGGCGGTCAAAGAAACGATCTTCGCTAGCCAGCTTGCAACGCTCTATATGTCCGAATTGTTTCACTTCACGGTATTCCACCGTTATCGGTTCGGACCGTGGCAGCTTATTCACTTCAAGATTTCGGGCAAGTTTTCAAGAAGCTATGGGGACTCATTTATCATTCAAGATCGCTTTTCATCCACAGTCACAAGGGCAAGTTGAACGTGTCAACCAAATTCTCAAGACATGCTTCGAGCTTGTGTCGTCTCATTCGCAAGAAATGGAGGAATCTCTCCCGATGCTGAGTTCTCTTATAATAATAGCTATCAAGCTAGTCCAAGATGGCCCCTTGAAGTGTTATATGGACGAAAGTGCGAACCCTCCGAACTGGTCGAAAGCGGGAACGCCCACTCTTGGTCCGGATATTATCCAACATGCCAAGAACAAGTCCGCATTATTCGCGAGAATCTCAAGACTGCTCATTCGCGTCAAAAGAGTAATTATGACCGTCATCACAAAGACATGGTCTATCAACCTGGCGAAAAGGCCTATCTTCGCGTTACACCAATGAAGGGTGCTCACCGCTTCGGGATCAAGGGCAAGTTAGCTCCTCGCTATATTGGCCCTTTCACTATTCTGGAAAGGCGTGGAAAAGTGGCCTATCAACTGGAGCTTCCGTCGAACCTTTCTCATGTTCACGATGTGTTCCACGTGTCCCAACTCCGACGCTGCTTCAAGGACCCAATCCGAGCAGTGGACCATGAAGTGCTCGAATTGCAGCAGGACCTCTCCTATAAAGAGCATCCGTCCGCATTCTCGACCAAGCTGAACGCCGCACACGTCGGAAGGCGATCAAGTTCCTCAAAGTCCGATGGTCGAATCACTCAAGATGAAGCCACCGGGAACGCGAGGATCGTCTTGAGATGAATACCCGCACTCTTTCCTTCGCCTCCTAAATCTCGGACGAGATTTCTTGTAGAGGAGGAGATTTGTAACACCGGATGATTTGGGAACAAGAATCACCCGGTTATGTTAACTAACTCTCTTTGATTCGAACCGTGCTAAAACAAAATCAAAACTAAAACAAACGATAATAAGTTTCAAAAACAAAATCTAAAATGTTCGGGGGTTGTCTAAAATAGCTAACCTAATATTGGTGGGGTGCACTAATTTTTGTAAAATTCTTTGGCATTTTAAATAAACTAAAAACAGAAAAGGAAAAAGAAAAGTAAAGTAAAACAAGAAATGAGGGGGAAGGATAACACCCCTGGCCCATTCCCCCTCCCCACTTGGCCCCTCCCCCCGCCCATTCCCCCTGGCGGCCCATCGCCCAGCTGCCCCGCCACATACCCCCCCACCCCATGGCGACCCTAGCCGCCTCCCATTCCCCACCCCCCACCCCTCTCCTCGCCTCGATTGATCGGGCGGAGAAACCCCGACCGAGCCACCTCCGCCGCCCCACCTGCTTGGCCGGCCCCCCCCCCACCGCCGCCCGGACCCCCTCTCCTCCTCCCCACCGCCACTGGGAGCTCCCACCTTCCTCCGTCGCCCCCAAGCACGAGCGATCGCCCTTGCATGGTCGATCCTGACCCCCTCCGCCTCCCGACGCCAGGCGAGCTCGCCTCAACCGCCTCCTCGCCGGTCGTCACCGCCCTCCACCGAGCCGCCGCCCTTAGACCCACGGCGCTCGGTGAGCACGCCCCAACCCCGGTTCCCTCTCTTCCCTCCCCGACGACGGCTCCGGCCACCATGCCACCGTGACCCCCTCGCTCCCTCTCTCTCCGTTCGACGCCAGGCCGTCTGCCGGCTCGTCGCCCGGCCGGCCGCCTGGCCACCCCTGACCCCCCTGCTCCCTCTCCTTCCCCCTCGCGGATCCGGCCGCTCGAGGCCCCGACCGCCCCGCCACCGCATGGCCTCTCTCCCCCTTCCCTCCCCGTCGGCGGCATCTCCGCACCCTATCGGCGCTCAACCTCGACCGAAACCCACAAGGGCGCCGCCATTCTCTGCTTGCGCCACTACCGACCCGCCCGTCGACCGAATCGCCTCGCTGGCGCCGGCTGGCCGTCCGGCCGGTCGCGCCGTCACTCTGACCTCCGGCCGCCGTCTTGAGCCTCGGCCGCCTGCCCCGTTGACCTCAAGGGCGCGCGCCAGTGTGCCTCGATCGCGCCCGAACGGGTTCGGGCATCGCTCAGGCTTGCCCGCTTGGCCACAGGCGTATGACATGGGGCCCCACCCCCAAAAAGAACGTTTTAATTAAAACAGGAATAAAAATAAAATAAAAATGAATTAAAAATAATTAACTAATTAATTAATTAATTAATTAAGTAATTAATTAATCTAATTAATTCTGGTTAATTATCCCTAATCACTAGTTAACCTAATTAATCAATGTTAATTAACTCTGATTAGGTTAATTAGTCATTAGTGAATGACATGCGGGAGCCACCTGTCAGGGTTGACTCAGTCAACCCTGTTGACTACTGACGTCAGCATGACATCATGCTGATGTCATAAATGCATTTTCGAAATTAATTAAATAATTAATTAAATTCAAGAAATTAATAAAATCTTTGAAAAATCATATCTTTTAATCCGTAATCCGGATTAAAATATTTTCAACATGAAAGTTGCTCAGAACGACGAGACAAATCCGGATACGCAGTCCGTTCGTCCACCACACACCCCTAACCTATCGAACCTGCAAACTTTCCTCTCCGGTTCATCGTCTCGACAGACGTCTCGAACCGGAAAACTTCCGGATGTTTTCCCCTAACCATACCCCTCATACCACGTTAGGGCACGCCTAGCATCGCTTCTTGACATGTCATGCATCGATATGCATCTGTTTACTTTATATTCATTGTTTCTTCCCCTCTTCTCTCCTAGACTACGAGACCGACTGCGGTGGCGATTCGACCACGGTGTTGACGACCCCTCTCTCTTGCCGTGAGCAACCAGGCAAGCCCCCTTGATCACCAGATATCGCCTACTCTTATCTACACTGCTTGCATTAGAGTAGCATAGCATGTTACTGTTTTCGGATACTCCTATACTGCTGCATAGCCTGTCCTTGTAACTTCTGTTGTTACCTTACCTGCAATCCTATATGCTTAGTATAGGATGCTAGTGCATTCATCTGTGGCCCTACATTCTTGTCCGTCTGCCGTGCTATACTATCGGGCCGTGATCACTCGGGAGTTGATCACGGGTATATACTATATACTTTTACATGATACATGTGAGACTAAAGTCGGGTCGGCTGATGGAGCACCCGCGAGTGGATCTTTGTGGCGGAGCGACAGGGCAGGTTGAGACCGCCTAGGAGAGAGGTGGGCCTGGCCCTGTTCGGCGATCGCGGATACTTAACACGCTTAACGAGGTCTTGGTATTTGATCTGGGTTGGCTACGAGCTTATACGCACTAACCATCTACGCGGGAGTAGTTATGGGTATCCCGCGTCGTGGTATCACCGGCATTTCAGACGTCGGTGACGGAGCGCGCTACCGGATTGGACTGGAACGCTGCTGGGCTAGGTCTGCTTCGCCACAGACATAACGTGCAGTGTGCTTTCAGGCGATGGGCCTGCCCTGCTGGCGCTTAGGTTTAGACCGCGTGTTGGCCTCTCTGTTGTGCCTAGGTGGGGCTGCGGCGTGTTGATCTTCCGCGGCGGGCATGACCCAGAAAGTGTGTCCGCCAAATGGGATCAAGCGTCTTTGGGTAAGATGGTGCACCCTGCAGGGAAGTTAATCTATCCGGATAGCCGTGATCTTCGGTAACAGGACGACTTGGAGTTGTACCTTGAGCTTATGACAACTAGAACCGGATACTTGATAAAACACACCCTTCCAAGTGCCAGATACAACCGGTGGTCGCTCTCGCTCAGGGTTATGAGCAGGGGATTGCCGGGTAGGATTATTACTATATGTTGTTACTTGGAGGACTTCAGATCGTCCCCTCCTACCTGTTGCAAGACAGGTGTCCAGAAGCGTAGTCTTCGTTAAGACTAGCTATACCCCTCTTATTCTGGCATTCTGCAGTTCAGTCCACTGATATGGCCTTTACACAGATATCCATGCATATGTAGTGTAGCTCCTTGCTTGCGAGTACTTTGGATGAGTACTCACGGTTGCATTGTTTCCCCCTTTCCCCCCTACCTATACTCGATTGCTGCAATCAGACGATGGAGCCCAGGAGCCAAACGCCACCGCCTACTACTACGTGCAGCCGGCGGCGACGATTTACTCAGAGTGACCTAGGAGGATCCTGTGCGGGAGGCCTGTTCCTCTTCGATCAGATCCCAGTTTGTGCTAGCCATCTTATGGCACCTTGTTTAACTTATGTCTGTACTCAGATATTGTTGCTTCCGCTGACTCGTCTATGATCGAGCACTTGTATTCGAGCCCTCGAGGCCCCTGGCTTGTATTATGATGCTTGTATGACTTATTTTATTGTAGAGTTGTGTTGTGATATCTTCCCGTGAGTCCTTGATCTTGATCGTTCATATTTGCGTGCATGATTAGTGTATGATTGAATCGAGGGCGTCACAATGATGTTGCTGATTTCAGGGACTAAGGATTTTGCCAAGTCTTTGTTCTGCTGTTATTTTTATGCCATGTATTCATGTTGCTACAGTGAGATCCATGCCTCTTTTAAGTATGTTCATTAAGGATGTTTTGGACATACGGTTACGCCCTATCCATCCATGCCTTTGGTTGCATTTATAGCCTGCTCTAGCATGTCTTAATCTTGCTCTACTTTTGCTATGAAATGTTCCTGGCAGATTGCTTACATATTTGATTTTGCCAAGGTTTTTGTTAGTTATCCAAGCATGCTATGAACTTGCTATTGCCATGCTTTGCTTCATGAACATGTCTTCTTGCTGATGATATTCTTATCTGTCATGCAATGCCTTGTGTAGCAAAACTGGGTTGAACTCGGCGGCCATCTAGAATGTTGCAAAGGGGAGAAGAGTCAGAATTGAACAGGGAAGAATTATAGAATGAAAAGGGGTTCAATGTAAATGGTCTCTGCTATGGCTTTCCGATCCTAGGGGTTACGATCCTACGGTCAGCGTGTGCTCGATACCATCTCAGTAGCGACCTGACCCAAAATCGGTCAAATCTACGGTTCTGTACCATCCCAAGATCATGCCGGTACTCACGAGACATCGATAAAGTAATCAAAGTTCAATCACACCTGAATAACATTAAACGATTCTCATATAGAGTCTTTATTACAAGGGAATAAATTCGGCTCAAGGCCAACTCATGAGAAATAAACTACTAATGTTGCGGAAGCGTCGAAGATAAGCGAGTCCATCCGACTCCAAAGGGCAATCGCCAAGCCCGGAGCGTAGCCTCACTCCTGATCGGATTATATCTCTGCAACATAATACGTTGCAGCCATGTAGGTCAACTTTTGGAATAAGCTGGCAAGTCATGAAGAATAACAATAATAAAGTTACTAACTCTATATGCATTTTGGCTGTGGAGCTCTAAGTTTCATCATTTTGCGAAAAGCAAATTTTATCCTACTACAGTGGACTTGCTTGCAAATTACTACAATTGTTGGTAGTTATTGAGATGGTTCCGCCAACCAATATCTCGTTCCCAATTATTAAGTCATAAACCCTCAAATTAATTCATTAGTTTTAGTGTTGAGATATCCGAATACTTCCAAGTTCCAGAGGCTCAAATGTCCGTGAATCGGGACACGGCTAATCGATTAGATCTTTAAACTCTGCAGAGGGTTGCGACTTTCCCGCAAGAATCATTCCTCCTTTAAAGTCTTCGCACTTCATGGTGTTTGAAGACGGACGAATGAAACAGGTCTTCCAAAGAGTTCTTCCTGCACGCCGTACCCATCCAATCCTACCGCTCGTCTACTTCTCGTAGTACCGCCCAGCCAGCGTCACTACTAGGGTCAACCCAGCCAGAGCCCATAATGGCTTGCGGCTGCATGTAAGCTTCGGTCATGGGGCATCCATCCTTCTCTTTGTGGCTGGGTGAAGCTTTCCGCAGGATGTCATGGCGCTTCTCCATGCATCCCGGCCACCACTGGTGCTCCAGGTGCCCACAACCGCCCTCCACCCAAAGAGTGATTTTCCAAGTCCATCTTGATCATTGTAGTTCATGGGGTTGTCATCATCATTGACTCTCACATCTTGCTTATGAATTTCACTCATCCCAAATCCCGTCTCACGAGCATAGCAAAGTAACTACTACGTCCGGGGTCATGGTAACAAGGGGTTGGTTCATCCTACCACATGATACTACTCAAGTTTAATGACTTCAAGATTTCACTACTGCATGCATGGTGGGTGGTGACAACTACTAATGCACAAAAACATAGGTATATAAATAACATGATCAAAACTTGCCTTCTTGATGATCCTCGTAAGCTAAAGAGTCGAGTAGCAAGCTTCAGACTCAGGAAACTCTACCGAGACAAACAATAGCACAATAAGCATAAAGCAATAGGATCACACAACATAACAAAAGTAACATAACACAACAAAACAACCAAAACCAAATCCAAAAGGAAAACTCAAAGAAACCAATTCAAGTTTTTTTCCCTACTCCAAACAATAACTAAAATAGTTTTTATATAACAAAAAGTCCTTAATATAACCTAATCATGGTTTTAAGTTAACTTAACAGAAAAGGTTTCACTAAGCAACTAGGAGCAAAAAGAAATAATTAAAAGCTATTATAAAACTCATTTTAGGCCTAAACCAATTTCTATTAAGAAAATAATTTAAAACTTTTATTAATTATAAATAAAAGTTCATCTACTAGAATGACAGAAACTAACCTAGAATAACTAATCACAAGTTAAAAATAAATTAATTTACTAATTAATTTAATAGGAAAACAGAACTAGTTAATTAATTAGGATTAATAGGATTCTGCTTAAAACTAATTATTTATTAATCCTAAAATACCCAAGTTAATTTCTAGGGTTTGGCAATGTCAAAATAAAGTGGTGACAAAAGAATCATGCAAAAATAATTTTTCTAACTAAAGTTATAGCAGATTTACTATTCTGACCAAAAATAAAATAAAGCAATTTTAATTATTTTAACATAGCTAAATATATATTCTACAGAAACTACATAAAATTTTCAATCCAACAAAAAAGAATCATCTAAAATATTAAACAAAATAAAAGATATGAATTTTTGAAAAATGAAACTATTCGCTAAAACAGAAAATCAAAATAAAAGAAAAAGGCCTAATGGGCCTATATTGTGCCTCGTATGCGTTAGATAGCCTAACGGGCTCTAGGGTTAACTAAAACGAACCGCCTAAAAAATAAACCAAAACTAAAAATAAACCGATTGGGCGGCGGTTTTCTAAATAAAACTTATTTTCTTGGGGTTCTAATCAGTGCCGTTGATCTAAGATCGGACGGGAGGGGGATGGGCTTACCGGACTCGGCGAGGGCGGCGGCGGCGAGAGGCGTCAGGCGTCAAGGCGTCATGAGCTTCATGAGTCGTCGGGAGATGCGGGGCACGGGGTGGTTTGGTGGGGTCGGGGTGGTCGGGAGGACTAGGGCGGGCGGCAAGGGCGACAATGGCGGCGGGAGGGCTTGGGTTCATGAGCACAAACGGGAGGGAGAGGGGTGGCGAGGTATCGGGGAATGGGGTGGCGAGCTCGGCTTTATAGCCTGGGTCGGCTCGCTTGCCTGGGATCGGGCGATCGGGGATCCGGATCCCGGGATCCGGTCGATCTCCATGAGGTCGAGGCGTGGGCAGGGGGAAGAAGATGGGCGGGGCCCACGGGTCGATGAGAGAGAGGGAGGTGAGGGGTCGGGTGGCGAAGCCTAGGGGTTCAAAAGGGCGAGGTGAGTGGGGCTGGGCTGGCTCGGTCGGGCTGGCTGGCTGGGTTAGGTGGCTGGCTTGGGCCAAAAGGGTTGGGCACTGGCTGGGCCAGGGTGGCTGGTTGGCGCCGGGTGTTTTTCTTTATTTTTTAAATAAAACAAAACAAAAATAAAACCATATCTATGAATATTTTATATAGGGTATATATATACCAAAATGATCAGTGAATATTCCTTTCATTTGAACATTTTTCCAAAGGCAAAATCCAAACTTCATAAAAATCTATTTTTTCAAATTCAAATAAATTTCAGATTTGAATTCAAATCTTTTGGCAATGTTTTCTTCTGATATTTTTGGAGTGTCATGTTTGCTCCTCTCATACTTTTGATCAAGTATTTATCAGCTTAGTTTTTGAAATGTTTCCACATGCCAAGTTTGAAATTCAAATTCAAAACTCAAAATTCTCGAAACTTCAAATGGCATTCAAATTCAAACAGATGCATAGGATGCTTAGCTATAATTGTAAAACATTCCAAATAGGAAATTTGGGATGTTACAAACCTACCCATTTTAAGATGAATCTCGCCCTCGAGATTCGGGTTGGCTAGCAAATAGGTGCGGATGGTCTCAAGAAGATCTTCTTCGCGTTGTGTGGCTTCTTCCTCGGTGTGGTGACTCCACAAGACCTTGCAAAATTTGATGACCTTGCTGCGGGTGACTCGCTTGCGGTCTCGAGAATACGGACGGGTTTCTCCTTGTAAGTCGATCTTTGTCAAGTTGTATGGCCTCTAGGGGCCTTGTGTCTCTCAACGGAACATCGGCCATGTCGGCATGGCACTTCTTGGTGAGAAACATGGAAGACATCATGAACTCCGGACAATCCTTCCGTAATTCCA
Source organism: Aegilops longissima (assembly GCA_021605205.1). NCBI lineage: Eukaryota > Viridiplantae > Streptophyta > Magnoliopsida > Poales > Poaceae > Aegilops > Aegilops longissima. The sequence continues at coordinate 186,995,458 of CM038679.1, forward strand.
ACTTGTATGCAACTTCTCCACGACGCTCGAGGATTTTGTAGGGCCAATGAATCGGGTGCTAACTTTCCTTGACACCAAACCTCTTGATTCCACGAAGTGGAGACACACGAAGATATGCTCGGTCTCCCGCTTCGTAAGTCACTTCCTTGCGCCATCGTGTGGCATAACTCTTCTGTCTCGACTGTGCTATCTTGAGCCTGTCTCGAATCAGCTTGACTTTCTCTTCGGAATCCTTGATAAGGTCGGAACCGAAAAATGATCGATCTCCAACATTATCCCACAGCAATGGTGTTCTGCACCTCCTTCCGTATAGAGCTTCGAAAGGGGCCATCTTCAAACTGGATTGATAACTGTTGTTGTATGAGAACTCTGCGTACGGCAAATTATCATCCCAGCTAGACCCATAGTCTAGCACACAAGCTCTCAACATGTCCTCCAGAATCTGATTGACTCTCTCTCGGTCCGTCCATCATCTCATGGATGAAAAGCTGCATCAATTCCAGCCTCGCACTCCAAAGTTTCATGCAATCGCTTCCAAAACTTTGAGGTAAACTGCGCCTCCTCTATCGACACGATTTTCCTGGAACTCCATGCGGACATACGATCCTGGTCATGTATATCTTGGCCAACTTGGCACTGGTATAGGTAGTCTTCACGGAATGAAGTGAGCTACCTTAGTCAAACGATCAACTACTACCCAGATAGAATCATAACTGAACGGGTCTGGGTAATCTGTGATGAAATCCATACCAAGTTTCTCCCATTTCCAATCAGGAATCGGCAAAGGTTGAAGTAACCTGCTGGCTTCGATGTTACGCCTTTACGTTGGCAAACATCGCATATCGCTACGCACTCGGCAATGTCCTTCTTCATACCTGTCCACCGAAACTTTGCTTCAAATCCAGGTACATCTTGGTGTTGCCGGGTGAATCGAGTACGGTGAATCATGAGCCTCTCAAGAATTAGCTTCTGAGCTCGGGATCATTGGGCACATAAATACGATCCTCAAACCATATAGTTCCGTGTTCATCTTTACGAAATCCTTTAGCTTTTCCTTCCTCCATCTTTTGCTTAATCTCATCAATTTCCTTGTCCGACTTACGGGCTTCACGAATCCTTTCGGTCAAGGTGGACTGAACTTCCAGAGTTGCAACAAATCCTTTCGAACTATCTCCGATCGGAGATCTCGAGGTCATCGACTAACTCACGGGTAATCCTCCTGCTGTAAGAGTATTCACATAACTCTTACGGCTCAAAGCATCTGCTACAACATTAGCTTTACCGGGTGGTAATGCAATCTCATGTCATAGTCCTTTATCAACTCTAGCCATCTCCTCCGCTCGAGGTTCAATTCCTTCTGCGTGAAGATATACTTCAAACTCTTGTGATCTGTAGACATCACAACGATTTCCGATGAGGAAATGTCTCTGTGTCTTGAGTGCATGCACTCATACTGCTAACTCCAAATCATGCGTGGCATAATTCATCTCATGAGGCCGTAGCTGTCTGGAGGCATAAGCTACAACCTTACCTTCCTGCATCAATACTCCTCCGAGTCCTTGACGAGAAGCGCCACAATAAACCTGGTATTCCTTGTGTATGTCCGCAAAATCAACACTCGGGCTGTGACCAACCGTTTCTTCAATTCTCGAAACTGGCTTCACATTCCTCGGTCCAAACATACTTGGCTTCCTTCTTCAACAGCTCAGTCATGGGCTTAGCAATCTTCGAGAAGTTCTCAATGAACCTCCGATAATATCCTGCGAGTCCGAGAAAACTGCGGATCTCCTTGATCGAGGTGGGTGATCGCCAATCGGTGATGATTCAACCTTGGCGGGATCAACTGCTATTCCTTCTCCTGAAATAACATGTCCGAGGAATCCAACTTCCTTCAACCAAAATTCACATTTGCTGAACTTGGCATACAACTCGATGTTCTCAAGTTTCTCCGAACTAGACGCAAATGTTCCTTATGCTCTTCCTCGCTCTTGGAGAAAATCAATATGTCATCGATGAAGACCACGACAAACTTGTCCAAATACTCCATGAACACCTTGTTCATCAAATTCATGAAGTATGCAGGAGCATTAGTCAATCCAAATGACATGACGGTATACTCATATAAACCATACCTGGTAGTGAATGCTGTTTTGGGTATATCCTTTTCACGAATTTTCAACTGATGATACCCTCGATCAAGATCGATCTTAGAGAATACCTTGGCTCCAACAAGCTGATCAAACAAGTCATTGATCATCGGCAGGGGTACTTGTTCTTGATGGTTACTTCGCTCAATGCACGATAATCCACAACCATCCTCAAGCTTCCATCCTTCTTCTCTACCAAAAGAACTGGGGCTCCCCAAGGTGATGAGCTTGGGACGAATATATCCTTTCTCCAATAACTCATTTATTTGATCCTTGATCTCTTTCAACTCATTCGGTGGCATCCGATAAGGTCTCTTGGATATTGGGGCTGTGTTGGGGCAATAACTCGATCGAAACTCAATGTCCCTGTCCGTGGCATTCTGGTAATTCCTCCGGAACACATCGGGAAAGTCTTGCACCTCGGCACTTCCTCCTGAACAACTCCCGTGAGGGAATGCACCTGATTCTTCATCCGGCTGTGCTGGCTACATACTTGATCCTCTTACGCCGGGGTGGTGAGCAGAATAGACTTATGGGCACAGATCAATGTTCCCTTCATACTTTGACAACCAATCCATGCCTAGGATTACATCCAAGGTCCTGGGTTTCCAACACTATGAGGTCCACGGAAATTTGTGGTTCCCGATGTTGAGGGTTGCAGGACAGCCTACACCGCCATCATTTCTCCTCCTGCGGCCCGACGAAGGGGCTTCTAAGGGTTCTAGTGCGTAATCCGTACTTTTCCACAACTACCCTTGATATGAATGAATGCGTTGCACCGTAATCAAAGAGAACCAAAACTGAACGTGAATTCAATAAAACTTACCAACCACGAAGGTATCCGGCTGATCATAGACGTCCTCCACGCCGATGTGGTTCACCGAGCACGAGGGAATGGATTTGGCTTCTTCATCGAGCCTCCATTGCCATTGCCATTCCTCCGCTTGGCCTCCGGGCAGTCGGTGGCGAGTGCCCTGCCTTCCGCACTTGAAGCGGTTGATGTGGCTCAGATCCTTCTTGAGCCGGGCAGAACGGTGCTGATTGCCATTACCATTTCCATTGCCATTGCCATGGCCTGACTTGTTGTCCTGGCTGCGGTTGTTCCCATTTCCTCCATGGTTATGAACTCCATGGTTATGATGGGTGTGCCCTCCTGAGTACGGTGCATAGCGGGCTTCGCTGAGCTCCGAGTTGTGTTTCCCCGGCTGTACTTCCGCTTGCGGCTTTCTATCTGCTGCTGCTTGCCTTCAAGAATGGTGGCCTTGTCTACCAGCTCCTGGTAGTTGTTGAAGGTAGCCACAATAAGCTGCATGCTCAGTTCATCATTGAGTCCCTCAAGGAACTTCTCCCGCTTGGCGGCATCTGTGGCCACATCATCGGGGCATAGCGAAGCGAGCTTGCTGAATTCATCCACGTCTCGTGCCACAAGACGGTTCCCTGGCGTAAGTTGCGGAACTCACGCTTCTTCGACTCATGGCTCCGGCTGAGACATGAGCGGTCTGGAAGGTTTCATCTGGAATTGGTCCCATGTGATGGCACCAATGGGAAAAGTGGCGGTGTAATTCTCCCACCAAGAAGCTGCAGGTCCATCCAGTTGATGCGCGGCAAAGCGCACCTTCTCAGCATCAGTGCATCCAACGGTGACTAGCTCTCTTCCGATCTTGCGGAGCCAATCATCAGCCACAATTGGCTCAGTGCTACTAGAGAACACTGGTGGATTCAACCTCAGAAATCGAGTCAAGTTGTCCACAGTGGGTGGTGGCGGTGGCGGTGGATTGTTGGCGGTGTTGTTCGATTTCGAATAAGGAGCTGCATCGATGCATTCTCGCTTTGGAGCAGCTGGGTGAGCTCGGCGGGAAACCAAAGGTCACGTCTCGGAGGCATCCGTGTTTTGGAGGGATGAGAAATTTAGAATAGAACAATGGTCTATGAGAAATACACTACCCATATGAATGCACAATCATAACACACCAATCATTTATTCATTCCATTCAAACATGGTTCAAACTCGATTACAAAAGCTCATGACTAATCAAGGAAAACATCGGCCTAACTGATCGACGAAAAAGTAAAAGATAACATGGTGGTCGACTAAAAGTCTTCATCGATGGCGCCTCCTCTTGGGGTTTCCTTCTGGTACTCCTTCAAAATCCTGATCATTGCTCACGAGGGTGCTTCATCTCCACTCGGGTAAAGGTCCTCTCCCAAGTCCATCTTTTCCTCTATCGCGGCAAGCTTCATCTTGGTCGTCGACTATCTCCATGAAGTCCGTGATTTCTTCCTCATGGCCAAGGAAGTCTGCGCGTGCCTTCTCCTCCAGTTCTAGTTCGCGGAACAAAGCTTCGGTGTGTCTTCGAGTTACGGCGAGTCCGAATCTCCGCTTCCGAGAAGACACTCCAAGTCTGGATGTATGAGAGAGTGGAATCGTCCTCAATGGTACGGATGATATCTCCATTCCTTGCCTGCGAGAAACCATGGCGAGGTCTCGAGTGATCGAGCTCGGCCTCAGACTCCTCTCGGAGATGTCCAAGTGCTCGATAGATCGCCACGTCCCTTCCGATGATCCAGTTGAACTCGGTGAACTCAAAGTTGATCGGCTCCGTGTATCCTCCAAAGGTTCTCCCAGGATATGCACTTCAATCCAGAGCGGGTGTCCGTCGGAAGTGCATTAGTGGGTTTCCGGTGATCGAGGGTAGAGCTATCTTCAGCTGCTTCACCATCTGGACCAGCTTTCTTCGAAGGGCATCGCCTCATCAATTTGGCGTAACTCCGTAGCAAAACTGGGTTGAACTCGACGGCCATCTAGAATGTTGCAAAGGGAGAAGAGTCGAATTGAACAGGGAGAATTATAGAATGAAAAGGGTTCAAAGTAAATGGTCTCGCTTATGGCTTTCCGATCCTAGGGGTTACGATCCACACGGTCAGTGTGCTCGATACCATCTCAGAGCGACTGACCCAAAATCGGTCAAATCTACGTATCATACCATCCCAAGATCATGCCGGTACTCACAAGACATCGATAAAGTAATCAAAGTTCAATCACACCTGAATATCATTAAACGATTCTCATATAGAGTCTTTATTACAAGGGAATAAATTCGCTCAAGGCCAACTCATGAGAAATAAACTACTAATGCTGCGGAAGCGTCAAGATAAGCGAGTCCATCCGACTCAAAGGGCAATCGCCAAGCGCGGAGCGTAGCCTCACTCCCGATCGGAATATATCTACGCAACATAATACGTTGCAGCCATGTAGGTCAGCTTTTGGAATAAGCGGCAAGTCATGAAGAATAACAATAATAAAGTTACTAACTCTATATGCATTTTGGTGTGGAGCTCTAAGTTTCATCATTTTGCGAAAAGCAAATTTTATCCTACTACAAGTGGACTTGCTTGCAAATTACTACAATTGTTGGTAGTTATTGAGATGGTTCCGCCAACCAATATCTCGCTCCCAATTATTAAGTCATAAACCCTCAAATTAATTCATTAGTTTTAGTGTTGAGATATCCGAATACTTCCAAGTTCCAGAGGCTCAAATGTCCGTGAATCGGGACACGGCTAATCGATTAGATCTTTAAACTCTGCAGAGGGTTGCGACTTTCCCGCAAGAATCATTCCTCCTTTAAAGTCTTCGCACTTCATGGTGTTTGAAGACGGACGAATGAAACAGGTCTTCCAAAGAGTTCTTCCGCTCTGCGGTACCCATCCAATCCTACCGTTCGTCTACTTCTCGTAGTACCGCCCACCAGCGTCACTACTAGGGTCAACCCAGCCAGAGCCCATAATGGCTTGCGGCTGCACAGTAAGCTTCGGTCATGGGGCATCCATCCTTCTCTTTGTGGCTGGGTGAAGCTTTCCGCAGGATGTCATGGCGCTTCTCCATGCATCCCGCCACCACTGGTGCTCCAGGTGCCCGTCAACCGCCCTCCACCCAAGAGTGATTTTCCAAGTCCATCTTGATCATTGTAGTTCATGGGGTTGTCATCATCATTGACTCTCACATCTTGCTTATGAATTTCACTCATCCCAAATCCCTCACGAGCATAGCAAAGTAACTACTACGTCCCGGGGTCATGGTAACAAGGGGGTTGGTTCATCCTACCACATGATACTACTCAAGTTTAATGACTTCAAGATTTCACTACTGCATGCATGGTGGGGTGGTGACAACTACTAATGCACAAAACATAGGTATAGAAATAACATGATCAAAACTTGCCTTGTTGATGATCCTCGTAAGCTAAAGAGTCGTAGTAGCAAGCTTCGCACTCCGGAAACTCTACCGAGACAAACAATAGCACAATAAGCATAAAGCAATAGGATCACACAACATAACAAAAGTAACATAACACAACAAAACAACCAAAACCAAATCCAAAAGGAAAACTCAAAGAAACCAATTCAAGTTTTTTCCCTACTCCAAACAATAACTAAAATAGTTTTATATAACAAAAGTCCTTAATATAACCTAATCATGGTTTTAAGTTAACTTAACAGAAAAGGTTTCACTAAGCAACTAGGAGCAAAAAGAAATAATTAAAAGCTATTATAAAACTCATTTTAGGCCTAAACCAATTTCTATTAAGAAAATAATTTAAAACTTTTATTAATTATAAATAAAAGTTCATCTACTAGAATGACAGAAACTAACCTAGAATAACTAATCACAAGTTAAAAATAAATTAATTTACTAATTAATTTAATAGGAAAACAGAACTAGTTAATTAATTAGGATTAATAGGATTATGCTTAAAACTAATTATTTATTAATCCTAAAATACCCAAGTTAATTTCTAGGGTTTGGCAATGTCAAAATAAAGTGGTGACAAAAGAATCATGCAAAAATAATTTTTCTAACTAAAGTTATAGCAGATTTACTATTCTGACCAAAACTAAAATAAAGCAATTTTAATTATTTTAACATAGCTAAATATATATTCTACAGAAACTACATAAAATTTGCAATCCAACAAAAAACAATCATCTAAAAATATTAAACAGAATAAAAGATATGAATTTTTGAAAACAGAAACTATTCTGCTAAAACAGAAAAATCAAAATAAAAGAAAAAGGCCTAATGGGCCTATACTATGCCCTGTGCGTTAGATAGCCTAACGGGCTCTAGGGTTAACTAAAACGAACCGGCCTAAAAAAAATAAACCTAAACTAAAAATAAACCGATTGGGCCGGCCGGTTTTCTAAATAAAACCTACCCCTTCGGGGGTTTCTAATCGGGCCGTTGATCTAAGATCGGACGGGAGGGGATGTTGGGCTTACGGACTCCAGCGGCAGCGGCGGCGGCGAGAGTGCGTCAGGCGTCCAGGCGTCGGCGAGCTTCATGAGTCGTCGGGGAGATCTTGGGGGGGCACGGGGTGGTTTGGTGGGGTCGGGGTGGTCGGGATGACTAGGGCGCTGCGTCGGCGGCGACAATGGCGGGAGGAAGGGCTTGGGTTCAGCGAGCACAAACGGGAGGAGAGGGGGTGGCGAGGTATCGGGGAATGGGTGCGGCGAGCTCGGCTTTTATAGCCTGGGGTCGGCTCGCCTTGGGGATCGGGCGATCGGGATCCGGATCCTTCGGGATCCGGTCGATCTCCGGCGAGGTCGAGGCGTGGCGGGGAAGAAGATGGGCGGGGCCCACGGTCATGAGAGAGAGGAGGGTGAGGGGTGGTGGCAAGCCTAGGGGGTTGGTGCGGCGAGGTGAGTGGGGCTGGGCGGCTCGGTGCTGGCCCGGCTGATTAGGCTGGTGGCTTGGGGCAAAAGGGTGAGGCTTGGCTGGGCTCTGTGGTTTGGTTTGGCGCCAGGGGTTTTTTCTTTATTTTTTTAAATAAAACAAAAACAAAAATAAAACCATATCTATGAATATTTTATATAGGGTATATATATACCAAAATGATCAGGGGAATATTCCCTTTCATTTGAACATTTTTCCAGAGGCAAAATCCAAACTTCATAAAAATCTATTTTTTTCAAATTCAAATAAATTTCAGATTTGAATTCAAATCTTTTGGCAATGTTTTCTTCTGATATTTTTGGAGTGTCATGTTTGCTCCTCTCATACTTTTGATCAAGTATTTATCAGGCTTAGTTTTTGAAATGTTTCCCACATGCCAAGTTTGAAATTCAAATTCAAAACTCAAAATTCTCAGAAACTTCAAATGGCATTCAAATTCAAACAGGATGCATAGGATGCTTAGATATAATTGTAAAACATTCCAAATAGGAAATTTGGGATGTTACACCTTGTGTTGAGTCCTTCAAGCTCGCAGAGTTGCCTTCATGCTGCTGCTTATGCCATACTCTGTTTTTCCACCAAGTCTGAATCTGTAACGAAACTTGCTATGTTTACATGGGTGCCATCATATCTTCTGTGCCTTTTTGGCTCATGATCAGTAAAGTACTTTTGTCCTATGCAATTAGTGCATTCATGCCATGCATTTGATTTCCATGATATGTTCCTGTAGCATGTTGTTTGATATCTCTAATCATTGCAACCTGATGTCATTTCTGCCATGTCCAGTGTTTTCCACTAAGTCTGTGAACTGTTATGATTTGCAATCTTGCCATGTCCTTTTGAGCATGTTATATTAGTTTCTGGAGATAGATCATTGTTCATGTTTTTTCATGCTTTACCTGTACTTCATGTCCATGCCTTTTGTTTTCATGTTGTGGTGTCGTAGCATATTGTTTTGATGCTTGCAATATGCCTAGTTGCTGTTTTGGACAGCATGCCCTTTAAACTTGTTTCATGTGTATGTGTTGAACCATTACTCCGTTTTGAATGTGCTCTATATGAAACTTTCTTAGTTTTGCATGTAGTTTCATGTTACCTTGTTGCATTCATGTTTTGAGTGTGTTTGCTTGATGTTTGAATGTGTTTTGCACTAATGCCATGCTTAACTTGTTTTGCTCATATGTTCTAGGCGTAACTCCGGATTAAATGAACTTTATATGTAACTTGACTAAAATTTCATGTAGATCATCTTGGTGCATCTTAACTTGCTGTTTAACAACTTGAACATAAGGTTTATTCAGTTCTGGACCAATTTCGAAAGTTGCATATGGGGACTTACCGGAATTGTTATATGTTGTGCGGCCTCATTTAAACTTGCTTTGATGTGTTGTTCTTGTATGCATTATCTTTTGCCATGAGTAGCTTCATGTAGCCTCCATGATGTTGCTGATTTCAGGGACTTAGGATTTTGCCAAGTCTTTGTTCTGCTGTTATTTTTATGCCATGTATTCATGTTGCTACAGTGAGATCCATGCCTCTTTTAAGTATGTTCATTAAGGATGTTTTGGACATATGGTTATGCCCTATCCATGCCTTTGGTTGCATTTATAGACTGCTCTAGCATGTCTTAATCTTGCTCTACTTTTGCTATGAAATTTTCCTGGCAGATTGCTTACATGTTATTTGATTTTGCCAAGGTTTTTGTTAGTTATCCAAGCATGCTATGAACTTGCTATTTCCATGCATTGCTTCATGAACATGTCTTCTTGCTGATGATATTCTTATCTTGTCATGCAATGCCTTGTGGTGAGTCTTTCAAGCTCGCAAAGTTGCCTTCATGCTACTGCTTATGCCATGCTCTGTTTTTCCACCAAGTCTGAATCTGTAACGAAACTTGCTATGTTTACATGGGTGCCATCATATCTTCTGTGCCTTTTTGGCTCATGATCAGTAAAGTACTTTTGTTCTATGCAATTAGTGCATTCATGCCATGCCTTTGATTGCCATGATATGTTCCTGTAGCATGTGGTTTGATAGCTCTAATCATTGCAACCTGATGTCATTTCTGCCATGTCCAGTGTTTTCCACTAAGTCTGTGAACTGTTATGATTTGCAATCTTGCCATGTCCTTTTGAGCATGTTATATTAGTTTCTGGAGATAGCTCATTGTTCATGTTTTGTCATGCTTTACCTGTACTTCACGTCCATGCCTTTTGTTTTCATGTTGTGGTGCCGTAGCATATTGTTTTGATGCTTGCAATATGCCTAGTTGCTGTTTTGGACAACATGCCCTTTAAACTTTTTTCATGTGTATGTGTTGAACCGTTGCTCCGTTTTGAATGTGCTCTATATGAAACTTGCTTAGTTTTGCATGTAGTTTCATGTTACCATGTTGCATTCATGTTTTGAGTGTGTTTGCTTGATGTTTGAATGAGTTTTGCACTAATGCCATGCTTAACTTGTTTTGCTCATATGTTCTAGGCGTAACTCCGGATTAAATGAACTTTATATGTAACTTGACTAAAATTTCGTGTAGATCATCTTGGTTCATCTTAACTTGCTGTATAACAACTTGAACATAAGGTTTATTCAGATCTGGACCAATTTCGAAAGTTGCATATGGGGACTTACCCGAATAGTTATATGTTATGCGGCCTCATTTAAACTTGCTTTGTTGTGTTGTTCTTGTATGCATTATCTTTTGCCATGAGTAGCTTCATGTAGCCTCCATGATGTTGCTGATTTCAGGGACTTAGGATTTTGCCAAGTCTTTGTTCTGCTGTTATTTTTATGCCATGTATTCATGTTGCTACAGTGAGATCCATGCCTCTTTTAAGTATGTTCATTAAGGATGTTTTGGACATATGGTTATGCCCTATCCATCCATACCTTTGGTTGCATTTATAGCCTGCTCTAGCATGTCTTAATCTTGCTCTACTTTTGCTATGAAATGTTCCTGGCAGATTGCTTACATATTTGATTTTGCCAAGGTTTTTGTTAGTTATCCAAGCATGCTATGAACTTGCTATTGCCATGCTTTGCTTCATGAACATGTCTTCTTGCTGATGATATTCTTATCTGTCATGCAATGCCTTGTGTTGAGTCCTTCAAGCTCGCAAAGTTGCCTTCATGCTGCTGCTTATGCCATGCTCTGTTTTTCCACCAAGTCTGAATCTGTAACGAAACTTGCTATGTTTACATGGGTGCCATCATATCTTCTGTGCCTTTTTGGCTCATGATCAGTAAAGTACTTTTGTTCTATGCAATTAGTGCATTCATGCCATGCCTTTGATTGCCATGATATGTTCCTGTAGCATATTATTTGATAGCTCTAATCATTGCAACCTGATGTCATTTCTGCCATGTCCAGTGTTTTCCACTAAGTCTGTGAACTGTTATGATTTGCAATCTTGCCATGTCCTTTTGAGCATGTTATATTAGTTTCTGGAGATAGCTCATTGTTCATGTTTTTTCATGCTTTACCTGTACTTCACGTCCATGCCTATTGTTTTCATGTTGTGGTGCCGTAGCATATTGTTTTGATGCTTGCAGTATGCCTAGTTGCTGTTTTGGACAGCATGCCCTTTAAACTTGTTTCATGTGTATGTGTTGAACCGTTACTCCGTTTTGAATGTGCTCTATATGAAACTTGCTTAGTTTTGCATGTAGTTTCATGTTACCTTGTTGCATTCATGTTTTGAGTGTGTTTGCTTGATGTTTGAATGTGTTTTGCACTAATGCCATGCTTAACTTGTTTTGCTCATATGTTCTAGGCGTAACTCCGGATTAAATGAACTTTATATGTAACTTGACTAAAATTTCGTGTAGATCATCTTGGTGCATCTTAACTTGCTGTTTAACAACTTGAACATAAGGTTTATTCAGATCTGGACCAATTTCGAAAGTTGCATATGGGGACTTACCGGAATTGTTATATGTTGTGCGGTCTCATTTAAACTTGCTTTGATGTGTTGTTCTTGTATGCATTATCTTTTGCCATGAGTAGCTTCATGTAGCCTCCATGATGTTGCTGATTTCAGGGACTTAGGATTTTGCCAAGTCTTTGTTCTGCTGTTATTTTTATGCCATGTATTCATGTTGCTACAGTGAGATCCATGCCTCTTTTAAGTATGTTCATTAAGGATGTTTTGGACATATGGTTATGCACTATCCATCCATGCCTTTGGTTGCATTTATAGCCTGCTCTAGCATGTCTTAATCTTGCTCTACTTTTGCTATGAAATTTTCCTGGCAGATTTCTTACATGTTATTTGATTTTGCCAAGGTTTTTGTTAGTTATCCAAGCATGCTATGAACTTGCTATTTCCATGCTTTGCTTCATGAACATGTCTTCTTGCTGATGATATTCTTATCTTGTCATGCAATGCCTTGTGGTGAGACTTTCAAGCTCGCAAAGTTGCCTTCATGCTGCTGCTTATGCCATGCTCTGTTTTTCCACAAAGTCTGAATGTGTAACGAAACTTGCTATGTTTACATGGGTGCCATCATATCTTCTGTGCCTTTTTGGCTCATGATCAGTAAAGTACTTTTGTTCTATGCAATTAGTACATTCAGGCCGTGCCTTTGATTGCCATGATATGTTCCTGTAGCATGTTGTTTGATAGCTCTAATCATTGCAACCTGATGTCATTTCTGCAATGTCCAGTGTTTTCCACTAAGTCTGTGAACTCTTATGATCTGCAATCTTGCCATGTCCTTTTGAGCATGTTATATTAGTTTCTGGAGATAGCTCAGAGTTCATGTTTTGTCATGCTTTACCTGTACTTAACGTCCATGCCTTTTGTTTTCATGTTGTGGTGTCGTAGCATATTGTTTTGATGCTTGCAATATGCCTAGTTGCTGTTTTGGACAGCATGCCCTTTAAACTTGTTTCATGTGTATGTGTTGAACCGTTGCTTCGTTTTGAATGTGCTCTATACGAAACTTTCTTAGTTTTGCATGTAGTTTCATGTTACCTTGTTGCATTCATGTTTTGAGTGTGTTTGCTTGATGTTTGAATGAGTTTTGCACTAATGCCATGCTTAACTTGTTTTGCTCATATGTTCTAGGCGTAACTCCGGATTAAATGAACTTTATATGTAACTTGACTAAAATTTCGTGTAGATCATCTTGGTGCATCTTAACTTGCTGTTTAACAACTTGAACATAAGGTTTATTCAGGTCTGGACCAATTTCGAAAGTTGCATATGGGGACTTACCCGAATTGTTATATGTTGTGCGGCCTCATTTAAACTTGTTTTGATGTGTTGTTCCTCTATGCATTATCTTTTGCCATGAGTAGCTTCATGTAGCCTCCATGATGTTGCTGATTTCAGGGACTTAGGATTTTGCCAAGTCTTTGTTCTGCTGTTATTTTTATGCCATGTATTCATGTTGCTACAGTGAGATCCATGCCTCTTTTAAGTATCTTCATTAAGGATGTTTTGGACATATGGTTATTCCCTATCCATCCATGCCTTTGGTTGCATTTATAGCCTGCTCTAGCATGTCTTAATCTTGCTCTACTTTTGCTATGAAATGTTCCTGGCAGATTGCTTACATGTTGTTTGATTTTGCCAAGGTTTTTGTTAGTTATCCAAGCATGCTATGAACTTGCTATTGCCATGCTTTGCTTCATGAACATGTCTTCTTGCAGATGATATTCTTATCTTGTCATGCAATGCCTTGTGGTGAGTCTTTCAAGCTCGCAAAGTTGCCTTCATGCTGCTGTTTATGCCATGCTCTGTTTTTCCACCAAATCTGAATCTGTAACGAAACTTGCTATGTTTACATGGGTGCCATCATATCTTCTGTGCCTTTTTGGCTCATGATCAGTAAAGTACTTTTGTTCTATGCAATTAGTACATTCAGGCCGTGCCTTTGATTGCCATGATATGTTCCTGTAGCATGTTGTTTGATAGCTCTAATCATTGCAACCTGATGTCATTTCTGCAATGTCCAGTGTTTTCCACTAAGTCTGTGAACTGTTATGATCTGCAATCTTGCCATGTCCTTTTAAGCATGTTATATTAGTTTCTGGAGATAGCTCAGAGTTCATGTTTTGTCATGCTTTACCTGTACTTCACGTCCATGCCTTTTGTTTTCATGTTGTGGTGTCGTAGCATATTGTTTTGATGCTTGCAATATGCCTAGTTGCTGTTTTGGACAGCATGCCCTTTAAACTTGTTTCATGTGTATGTGTTGAACCGTTGCTTCGTTTTGAATGTGCTCTATACGAAACTTTCTTAGTTTTGCATGTAGTTTCATGTTACCTTGTTGCATTCATGTTTTGAGTGTGTTTGCTTGATGTTTGAATGAGTTTTGCACTAATGCCATGCTTAACTTGTTTTGCTCATATGTTCTAGGCGTAACTCCGGATTAAATGAACTTTATATGTAACTTGACTAAAATTTCGTGTAGATCATCTTGGTGCATCTTAACTTGCTGTTTAACAACTTGAACATAAGGTTTATTCAGGTCTGGACCAATTTCGAAAGTTGCATATGGGGACTTACCCGAATTGTTATATGTTGTGCGGCCTCATTTAAACTTGCTTTGATGTGTTGTTCCTCTATGCATTATCTTTTTCCATGAGTAGCTTCATGTAGCCTCCATGATGTTGCTGATTTCAGGGACTTAGGATTTTGCCAAGTCTTTGTTCTGCTGTTATTTTTATGCCATGTATTCATGTTGCTACAAATGAGATCCATGCCTCTTTTAAGTATCTTCATTAAGGATGTTTTGGACATATGGTTATTCCTATCCATCCATGCCTTTGGTTGCATTTATAGCCTGCTCTAGCATGTCTTAATCTTGCTCTACTTTTGCTATGAAATGTTCCTGGCAGATTGCTTACATGTTGTTTGATTTTGCCAAGGTTTTTGTTAGTTATCCAAGCATGCTATGAACTTGCTATTGCCATGCTTTGCTTCATGAACATGTCTTCTTGCTGATGATATTCTTATCTTGTCATGCAATGCCTTGTGGTGAGTCTTTCAAGCTCAAAGTTGCCTTCATGCTGCTGTTTATGCCATGCTCTGTTTTTCCACCAAGTCTGAATCTGTAAACTTGCTATGTTTACATGGGTGCCATCATATCTTCTGTGCCTTTTTGGCTCATGATCAGTAAAGTACTTTTGTTCTATGCAATTAGTGCATTCATGCCATGCCTTTGATTGCCATGATATGTTCCTGTAGCATGTTGTTTGATAGCTCTAATCATTGCAACCTGATGTCATTTCTGCCATGTCCAGTGTTTTCCACTAAGTCTGTGAACTGTTATGATTTGCAATCTTGCCATGTCCTTTTGAGCATGTTATATTAGTTTCTAGAGATAGCTCAATGTTCATGTTTTGTCATGCTTTACCTGTACTTCACGTCCATGCCCTTTGTTTTCATGTTGTGGTGCCGTAGCATATTGTTTTGATGCTTGCAATATGCCTACTTGCTGTTTTGGACAGCATGCCCTTTAAACTTGTTTGATGTGTATGTGTTGAACCGTTGCTCCGTTTTGAATGTGCTCTATATGAAACTTGCTTAGTTTTGCATGTAGTTTCATGTTACCTTGTTGCATTCATGTTTTGAGTGTGTTTGCTTGATGTTTGAATGCGTTTTGCACTAATGCTATGCTTAACTTGTTTTGCTCATATGTTCTAGGCGTAACTCCGGATTAAATGAACTTTATATGTAACTTGACTAAAATTTCGTGTAGCTCATCTTGGTGCATCTTAACTTGCTGTTTAACAACTTGAACATAAGGTTTATTCAGATCTGGACTAATTTCGAAAGTTGCACATGGGGACTTACCCAATTGTTATATGTTGTGCGGCCTCATTTAAACTTGATTTGATGTGTTGTTCTTGTATGCATTATCTTTTGCCATGAGTAGCTTCATGTAGCCTCCATGATGTTGCTGATTTCAGGGACTTAGGATTTTGCCAAGTCTTTGTTCTGCTGTTATTTTTATGTCATGTATTCATGTTGCTACAGTGAGATCCATGCCTCTTTTAAGTATGTTCAGTAAGGATGTTTTGGACATATGGTTATGCCCTATCCATCCATGTCTTTGGTTGAATTTATATCCTGCTCTAGCATGTCTTAATCTTGCTATACTTTTTCTATGAAATGTTCCTGGCAGATTGCTTACATGTTATTTGATTTTGCCAAGGTTTTTGTTAGTTATCCAAGCATGCTATGAACTTGCTATTGCCATGCTTTGCTTCATGAACATGTCTTCTTGCTGATGATATTCTTATCTTGTCATGTAATGCCTTGTAGTGAGTCTTTCAAGGTCGCAAAGTTGCCTTCATGCTGCTGTTTATGCCATGCTCTGTTTTTCCACCAAGTCTGAATCTGTAACGAAACTTGCTATGTTTACATGGGTGCCATCATATCTTCTGTGTCTTTTTGGCTCATGATCAGTAAAGGACTTTTTGTAACATCCCAAAATTCTAAATTTTGGAATGCTATAAACAAATAGATAGTTTTGGCTGATTGTTTGATTGATTGACTGAAAGTGAGTGAATTCAAACTTTTGAAAGTTAAATGAGAGGAATAAAGGACTTTCCCAAACTTCCATTTTGCTTTTATGATCTTCGAATTCAAATTCTTTTCATCACAAAACCCTGGAGAGAAGATGACATGACTTCTTCCATTTATTTAAATGACAAGGGGTGTTGGAAATATTTGAATTTCATTTGGAAAATATTTTCTAATTCTGAAACCTTATGCAACTCAATGATTTTCACGAGCGAAGATAAAATGACTTCTTCAAAACATATGAAATATGAGTTGGGAGTTTCAAAGAAATAAATTCAAAGTCCTTTGAATTATTTTCAATTGGAGTTATTTGAGTTTTATTCAAATTATTTTTCTCTAAAAATAAAATATATGGAAAATAGGGTAACATGATTCCCTACATCAGAAAATTGGAGAGAAATTAATTTGAAATCATTTTGGTATTTTTAAAATGATTTTCAGTGGATTTTATTAGGGCAGTAGCACTGTTTGTTTTATTTGAATTTTTGTGTATTTTATTTGAAGCTAGAATAAAGTTCATCATGTAGGAAATCTTTTTCTGAAAATTTTGATATATTATATGCCTATATAATTTTTTTATTTGATTTTATTATTTTATTTGTCTCTGTTAAAAAAAAATTTTTTTTTAAAAAAAAAAGAGCTTGCAGCGCTTGGGCCAAAGGCCCAAGCCGCTAAGTCACCGGTCGGTCAAGGCCACAAGGCCAACGCACCACGCACCTAGGGAGCCAGAGCCCCAAGTTTCCTATTCTTTTACGATTCCTAGTAGAATTTGATCCGGTTTTTTATTCCGTTTTTTATTCCTAGGATTCCTAATCCTAATCTATTTCTTGTCCCCTACCCCAAGCAAAACCCCTTCCCTCCTCAATATAAATACCCAAGCACCCCCTCAACACATCAAATCAACTCTCCTCTCCTCTCCTCCTCCTCCTTGCAGCAGAAGAAGGCCGCCGCCCGCCATAGCGCGCCGCCGCCGCCCCTCGCCGCCGCCGCCCTCACCAGCGCCGCCGCCGCCCTCACCAGCCGCCGCCGCCCCTCACCAGCGCCGCTTGCCGCCACTTGCCATTGCCGCCGCCGCGCCATCATTGAGCCCCTCGCCTCTTCGAGGTACTAGCCTCAGCGCCACACACGTTTTCTAGATCGGTTTTGAGATCGGTTTCGTTCCGTTTTCTAGATCGGTTTTTCGTTTGGTTTCCTTTCCAAACCCTAGATCGGTTTTCTCGCGGTTTTTCTTTCCGGTTTTGTTTAGCGGCGTTAAGCTCGATAGATTTTTTCTTTTATTTTAATTTCCGTCATGGACCTATCCGTAGTCCCTAATCTTCAAAAGGCTATAACTTTTTACTCGTAAGTCAGAATCCAACGAAACCAACGCCCACTTCTTCGTTACGATCCCCTCTATCCAGTAATACAGCTCAAACATGTTTTTGAAAGTTTTAAAATTTGAATTCAAACAGATTTGTATTTGAACTTCGTTTGATCATAACTTGAGTTTCGTAACTCCGATTTAGTTGATTCTTTTTGCTAATCGAAGCTCTTGACCTAAACTTTCTGATAAGGCCAAATTCACATAATTTTGGTACTGTTAGAAATTGTTTTATGCTGCAAGAGTTATTTGATTTGGTTTTGACGTTTTCCGAATTGTTTTCTTCGTTCTTTCCGATCTTTTGAGTGATTGCTTATGTGTGGTTACTATTGCTTGATTACGATAGATTGACCGGAGTGTGACGAGTAGAGCTATCAAGAGTTTTGAGTGCGAATCATCTTCATCAACTTTGCAGGCAAGTAACACTTTGATCATACTTTATCATACCCAGTTTTTATGCATTAGATAAATCCTCAAACACTTGCATGGTTAGGATCTAATTAAATTGTGGGATGGGAAGTAGATTGAGGTAGTACCTATTACCTGTTTTACTTATGAACCTTTGGGAGTTACTTCTACGTTTGCTTATTTCGCCATGCTATGCTCGTAAACGTGGATTGGGTTTAAGTGAATATCCATGACAGATGTGAGATTGATAATTAATGGTTTATCTAAGGTGGCAACTTAAACACACATCTGGGTGGATTGAGGCACCTGGCTATTCCAGGACTTGCCTGTCAAGGCACCTGGGTAGACAGGATTTGCCTGTATTTCTTCGGACCGCCACCCAGGCCTAAAGGGATCATGAGATTATTCAAACTAGAAACTTCCGTGTGCAGCCACAAGCCATTATGGGCTCTGGCGTAGTTGACTAAGTTGTGCGAACTCTTACGGGCAGACTAGCAGATGTAGGGGATGTATGTTGGTACGGTCTACCCACATGTAAGGTGCTAGCGCTTCTGAAAGACTATGTCTCGGTCATCCGTTTCTCAAACACCATGTAGTGCGAGAAACCAAACGGAGGCGATCGAGTCTTGTGGGGAAAAGTGCATAAACCTCTGCAGAGTGTACAAACTAATCATGATTAGCCGTGTCCCGGTTATGGACAATTTTGAGTATCTAGTACCGGATATCCTGTTGATCTCATCACGTTACTTAATATAATTTGTTTGGGTTTAATGAGTACTTTTAATTGGGATTGAGGATGCTGTCAACCATTCTCAATGTTTAACAACCACCATGATAGTTAAATAAATTTATTCCTTTGCAGTAGGAAAAAACTGGCTTTATGCAAAACTGTAACCGTAGAGCTTTTCCACCAGCCACATATGCATGTGGTACAGGCTTACTATTCCATTATTCTCTATGTGTTACATTGCCAGCATATTCCATGTGCTGACAATTGTTTTGGCTGCAACTTTTCATGTTGCAGAATTTTTGAACGACGAGTAAGTGATATGTTAGGGTTACGATTTCCTATACTCAACTTTGCCGTTGGTGTTGATGGGAATCCACAACCTTGTTGCTTCGCTATATATTTGGATCGAGGTAATAGTATTTACGTTACTTTATACATGTGATTTACCTCTGTTATAAATCCTTCGAGTAATTGTGTGTGTCAAAGATACCGATCCAGGATGACACGAAAGCACGAGACTTGATCCATTCGGTCGGGTCGCTACAAGATGGTATCGAGCACATGTTGATGTGAGGACGTGACCCTAGAAACCGATAAGCCCATAGAAAAGATTTTTCTCTACAACTTCATTTTCAAAAGATCTTTTACCTCTCTTCTTCTCGAGCTTATTCAAATATTCCTTTTAGTGAGACCATACCCTTTTCCCTTTTGACCACTCAAGATTTGACTGATGAGACCACTCCAAGGAGACAAGATATCGGACAACTAAGACCATTTGGAATGAAGATGATTTTACCGTAAACGAAACTACAACGTGAAGACTCAAGACTAGGAGATTTGAAGGCTCCAAATAAATTCGGATTTGTATGACCTAGGAAGGTTACGCTTATGGAACTTGGCAGACTATGGAAGTTATCAATAACCGAGATCAAGGTGTATCGGAGAAAGACTGGAACATGGAACATTAGAATTCAAAGCTATGTCAGGAAAACCCTAAGGCAGGAGATATCAACTATGGAATGATAGCTCATGAAAATGACAAGAGCAAAAATACGCTATCCATGATGTTATCGCCCGCCTATGCTATTGTCACCGTGCGGAGGGATTGGATGGTAGAAAGCTGATGGAGCATCTATCTGCAAACGTTGGAGTTTTAACCTTAGCTGGTGTACCACCAGGATCTGGAGTATTACATGAAGAAGTTTAAGGTGGATCTGCAGGAAGCAGTATTTGATAAGGAAGTAGTTCGTGAAGAACTCAGGACCCAGAAGCTGAAAGTAGACAAGATGAAGGAGCAAAACATCGAGATACCAGAGATTTGGCAGTAACTGAAGGACAGTAGGATCATGGATCATGTCAAGGATGTTGAAACCGGCAGTTGGAACGTAACTCCAGGAATATTGAAGGACGTCGCGAGAGACTTCGCGTCAACAGAGATGATCTGGCAAAAGAAATTGAGAAGGACAAGCATGATCAGAAGGAGCCATCAGAGACATGATCAAGATTGGAAGAGTTTGATGACTTTGAAGATTTATTGACCGTTAGAAGACCAAACCCCTGTTACATACCTACGTTAGATGCGACGATTGTGAGCTGTCAATTGTTTGATGTTTTCCGACAGCCACAATAAAATCTGTCTTTTCAAAACCATTGTTTGTATTGTGTGCATCCCTCTCGATCTCTCTTATCCCACTCCAAACCCATGGACCCATTAGAGGATGGATGGAGATGAGCTTGTAATTTCCGGACCAATGAGTCAATTGGAGACAGACCGATGGATTCAGAACATGGAGGATCATATGAAGAATAACCCGATAGTCAGAAAAGATATGACCCAGCATGCTCTTCAGTGCTTTGAAAGAGGTGCTGCTATCTAGTGAAGGATGTATCAAACCATCAATGTGGCCAGGAGTAACCACTTGGGAAGAATTTAAGCTGACTTTGCTAAAGTCTCGGTTTGTGTCCCAGAAGTTGAAGCCTTATGGAAATGATATGGAGAAAGTGCATGCAAGCTTTGTGGAGAAATAGGACACAACCATAAAGAAAATAAGGACGAATACCCTCATAATCGGAGGATTATCAAAGGAGTTAGCCGAGGATTTTCAGGGAACTTTGGTTGGAGATTGTTCCCAAAGGTTTTGTTGCAGCAATGGAAGTTCAGTCTACATTGTTGAGAAAGATCCGTGAAGCTCAGAAGGATGACAAAGATATTGTTGAGGTAAAACAGAGGATGAGCAAAGGAAAGGCCAAAAGTTTTCGTAAGGATGAGCACGACACCTTATGGTTTGAGGACAGTGTACATATACCCAATAATGCAAAGATCAGGAAGTTAATACTTCAGGAGGCTCATGACTCACCATACTTGATTCGCCCTGGAAACACCAAGATGTATTTTGATTTGAAGGAGTGTTTCTGGTGGACTGGTATGAAGAAGGATATTGCGGAGTATGTAGTCGTAAGTGATGTATGCCAGAGAAAGTAAAAGCAGAGCATCAGAAGCCAGCAGGATTATTGCAGCCTATACCGATACCCGAATGGAAGTAGGATAAGCTTGGCATGGATTTCATTTCCGGATTTCCCATAACCCGATTGGGATATGATTCTATCTGGGTAGTAGTTGATTAGCTTGACCAAAGTGGCTCTCTTTATTCCAGTGAAAAACCACCTATACAAGTGTGAAGTTGGCCAAAATATATTGGACAAGGATTGTATGTCTGCATGGAGTTCCGAGGACCATCATAGAGGAACACAGTTTACCTCAAAGTTTTGGAATCAGCCGCACCAGACTTTAGGTACTAGGCTAGAGTTCAGTACAGCCTTTCATCCGCAGCACTGATGGATAAATCAAGAGAGTCAATCAGATTTTGGAGGACATGTTGAGAGCGCAGCGCTAGATTATGGATCTAATAGTGATGATAATCTACCCTACGGGAGTTCTCATACAACAACAGCTACCAAGTCAGTTTAAAGATGGCCCCTTTTGAAGCTTTGTATGGGAGAAAGAGCCAGACACCGTTGATGTGGGATGAAGTTGGGGACCATCGGTTGTTTGGACCAAATAGGATCAAGGAGTCAAGAGAATGTTAAGTTGATTGAAATAGATCAAGATAGCTCAATCCAGTGTAAGAGTTATGCAGACTCAAAATGCAAGGAGGTAGTCTATGAAATCGGAGATGAGCATATCTTTGTGTGCCACCTCTGCGAGGAGTTAAACGATTTGGAGTTAAGGAAAGTTAGCCCGAGATTTGTAGGACCATACCGAGTTTTGGAGCGTATGGGAGAATAGGCTAACAAGTTGAAGTCACCCAAGGACTGTCGGGAGTTCATGATGTGTTTCACGTTTTCCAGCTTGAAGAAGTGCCATGCGAGATGGCCAATATTTCCTTGTAAGGACGCTTGACCCTGGAAAGGATAATGAGGTTCCACGAAGTGGAGTATGGATTTCATAAGTATAAGTTTTATCACGGTATGTGGGACATCCCACGAGGATGAAGAGATGAAGTGTTATTGCATATAAAGGAGGTATGATGTTGGAAATAGGGATCAATGGAAATTCCATGATGAGTCTGAGTAATCACATCTTAGTTTGGTGCAAATATAAGGAAAAGAGACAGTACAATTGGATGGATTTAAGTATGCCAGGGAGTTGGATGTTGGGATAACGATCAGTTGCCCTGAGGATGTGTTCAAGGATTGCAAGTGATGAGATGGGCTATAACCCATGTGCCCTGTGACCTGCCAAGAAGCAAGCACACTCTTGCTAAAGGAAAAACCCTGGAAGAAGTTACGACTTGTATCAACCGACGATTCTATAGGAGTTTACGCAAAACCTGAGAGTTGTTAAGGAACGATAGATGTTTGTTTGGCTGCAGAATCAATGGATTTTCCGAACTTGGTTCGTCGACAAGAGAAATTCTGCAATGCTTGTGAGGATGACCGAGTGTTAGAATGCGAGATTCGCTAAACCATGTACAAGGTAATGATTTAAAAGGGATGGATTGATCACCATACCGACTTACTCTTATTATTCGCTTTGCTATATGAGATGGTAAACTGAGTGACTTACCCATAGTAGAGAGACGACGATATTAAACCTTGTTTAAACCTTAGAACGGTATAGGTATTTCTTTTCCCTTGTACACGGCAGTTGTTGCCAACCGTAGGTCATACGGTGAGGTTCAACCTGCACCGTTTTCTGCAGGAGAAAACCCTAAATAGTTGACCACCATGAGATACCGATATTTGTTTAGAATTGGCGCCGGACCGCCGCCTAAGAAGACCCAATTTGGGATAACCTTACCAAGAGGAAAGGACAAAGGAATTGAGGAAAAGGTTATGCCACTACCGGAAGAGCCCAGAGAAGGAATTATCCTTAATATCTCGAGAAGACCGACACTCGCCAAGAATAAGGATGGAGTATCTGAGTTTTGATGGAACCGTAACAATGCTTCTAAGGGTGGTAGCACCGGAGACCCGGAGACGATCGATGGATTTTGAGAAGACCCCAAACCCTAACCTATTTCTTTCTAGTTTCTCCGAATCTCGAGGACGAGATTCATTTTAAGGGTGGTAGTTTGTAACATCCCAAAATTCTAAATTTTGGAATGTTATAAACAAATAGATAGTTTTGGCTGATTGTTTGATTGATTGACTGAAAGTGAGTGAATTCGAAACTTTTTGAAAGTTAAATGAGAGGGAATAAAAGGACTTTCCCAAACTTCCATTTTTGCTTTTATGATCTTCGGGAATTCAAATTCTTTTCATCACAAAACCCTGGAGAGAAGATGACATGACTTCTTCCATTTATTTAAATGACAAGGGGTGTTGGAAATATTTGAATTTCATTTGGAAAATATTTTCTAATTCTGAAACCTTATGCAACTCAATGATTTTCACGAGCGAAGATAAAATGACTTCTTCAAAACATATGAAATATGAGTTGGGAGTTTCAAAGAAATAAATTCAAAGTCCTTTGAATTATTTTCAATTGGAGTTATTTGAGTTTTATTCAAATTATTTTCTCTAAAAATAAAATATATGGAAAATAGGGTAACATGATTCCCTACATCAGAAAATTGAGAGAAATTAATTTGAAATCATTTTGGTATTTTTAAAATGATTTTCATGGATTTTATTAGGGCAGTAGCACTGTTTGTTTTATTTGAATTTTGTGTATTTTATTTGAAGCTAGAATAAAGTTCATCATGTAGGAAATCTTTTTCTGAAAATTTTGATATATTATATGCCTATATAATTTTTTTTTTTTTGATTTTATTATTTTATTTGTCTCTGTTAAAAAAATTTAAAAAAAAAAAAGCATGAGCGCCTTGGGCCAAAGGCCCAAGCCGCTAAGTCACCGTCGTCAAGGCCACAAGGCCAACGCACCACGCACCTAGGGAGCCAGAGCCCCAAGTTTCCTATTCTTTACGATTCCTAGTAGAATTTGATCCCGTTTTTGTTATTCCGTTTTTTATTCCTAGGATTCCTAATCCTAATCTATTTCTTGTCCCTACCCCAAGCAAAACCCCTCCCTCCTCAATATAAATACCCAAGCACCCCCTCAACACATCAAATCAACTCTCCTCTCCTCTCCTCCTCAGCAGCAGCAGAAGCAGCAGCCGCCGCCATAGCAGCGCCGCCGCCGCCCACGCCGCCCCTCACCAGCGCCGCCGCCCCTCACCAGCCGCCGCGCTCACCAGCGCCGCCGCTGCTCACCTGGCGCCGCCGCCGCCACTTGCCGCCGCCGCCCTACGCCGCCACCGCCGAGCCCTCGCCTCTTCGAGGTACTAGCCTCGCGCGCCACGCTTTCTAGATCGGTTTGAGATCGGTTTCCGTTCCGTTTTCTAGATCGGTTTTTCGTTTCGGTTTCCTTTCCGAAACCCTAGATCGGTTTTCTCGCCGGTTTTTCTTTCCGGTTTTGTTTAGCGAGCGTTCGCTCGATAGATTTTTCTTTTTATTTTTAATTTCCGTCATGGACCTATCCGTAGTCCCTAATCTTCAAAAGGCTATAACTTTTTACTCGTAAGTCGGGATCCAACGAAACCAACGCCCACTTCTTCGTTATTGATCCCCTCTATCCAGTAATACAACTCAAACATGTTTTTGAAAGTTTTAAAATTTGAATTCAAACAGATTTGTATTTGAACTTCGTTTGATCATAACTTGAGTTTCAGAAACTCCGATTTAGTTGATTCTTTTGCTAATCAAGCTCTTGACCTAAACTTTCTGATAAGGCCAAATTCACATAATTTTGGTAGTGTTAGAAATTGTTTTATGCTGCAAGAGTTATTTGATTTGGTTTTATGTTTTCGAATTGTTTTCTTCGTTCTTTCCGATCTTTTGAGTGATTGCTTATGTGTGGTTACTATTGCTTGATTACGATAGATTGACCGGAGTGTGACGAGTAGAGCTATCAAGAGTTTTGAGTGCGAATCATCTTCATCAACTTTGCAGGCAAGTAACACTTTGATCATACTTTATCATACCCAGTTTTTATGCATTAGATAAATCCTCAAACACTTGCATGGTTAGGATCTAATTAAATTGTGGGATGGGAAGTAGATTGAGGTAGTACCTATTACCTGTTTTACTTAAGAACCTTTGGGAGTTACTTCTACGTTTGCTTATTTCACCATGCTATGCTCGTAGACGTGGATTGGGTTTAAGTGAATATCCATGACAGATGTGAGATTGATAATTAATGGTTTATCTAAGGTGGCAACTTAAACACACATCCGGGTGGATTGAGGCACCTGGCTATTCCAGGACTTGCCTGTCAAGGCACCTGGGTAGACAGGATTTGCCTGTATTTCTTCGGACCGCCACCCAGGCCTAAAGGGATCGTGAGATTATTCAAACTAGAAACTTTCGTGTGCAGCCACAAGCCATTATGGGCTCTGGCGTAGTTGACTAAGTTGTGCGAACTCTTACGGGCAGACTAGCAGATGTAGGGGATGTAGGTTGGTACGGTCTACCCACATGTAAGGTGCTAGCGCTTCTGAAAGACTATGTCTCGGTCATCCGCTTCTCAAACACCATGTAAAGCGAGAAACCAAACGGAGGCGATCGAGTCTTGTGGGGAAAAGTGCGCAAACCTCTCGCAGAGTGTACAAACTAATCATGATTAGCCGTGTCCCCGGTTATGGACAATTTTGAGTATCTAGTACCGGATATCCTGTTGATCTCATCACGCTACTTAATATAATTTGTTTGGGTTTAATGAGTACTTTTAATTGGGATTGAGGATGCTGTCAACCATTCTCAATGTTTAACAACCACCATGATAGTTAAATAAATTTATTCCTTTGCGTAGGGAAAAAACTGGCTTTTAGCAAAACTCAGAATCGTAGAGCTTTTCCACCAGCCACATATGCATGTAGTACAGGCTTACTATTCCATTATTCTCTATGTGTTACATTGCCAGCATATTCCATGTGCTGACCGTTTTGGCTGCAACTTTTCATGTTGCAGAATTTTCGATTTATTTAGTAAGTGATATGTTAGGTTACGATTTCCTATACTCAACTTTGCCGTTGGTGTTGATGGGAATCCATAACCTTGTTGCTTCCGCTATATATTTGGATCGAGGTAATAGTATTTACGTTACTTTATACATGTGATTTACCTTTGTTATAAATCCTTCGAGTACTGTGTGTGTCAGCATACCGATCAAGGGATGACACGAAAGCACAGAGACTTGATCCATTCGGGTCGGGTCGCTACACTTTTGTTCTATGCAATTAGTACATTCATGTTGCGCCTTTGATTGCCATGATATGTTCCTGTAGCATGTTGTTTGATAGCTCTAATCATTGCAACCTGATGTCATTTCTGCCATGTCCAAAGTGTTTTCCACTAAGTCTGTGGAACTGTTATGATTTGCAATCTTGCCATGTCCTTTTGAGCATGTTATATTAGTTTTTGGAGATAGCTCGAGTTCATGTTTTGTCATGCTTTACCTGTACTTCACCTCCATGCCTTTTGTTTTCATGTTGTGGTGCCGTAGCATATTGTTTTGATGCTTGCAATATGCCTAGTTGTTGTTTTGGACATCATGCCCTTTAAACTTGTTTCATGTGTATGTGTTGAACCGCTGTTCGGTTTTGAATGTGTTCTATATGAAACTTGCTTAGTTTTGCATGTAGTTTCATGTTACCTTGTTGCATTCATGTTTTGAGTGTGTTTGCTTGATGTTTGAATGCGTTTTGCACTAATGCCATGCTTAACTTGTTTTGCTCATATGTTCTAGCCGTATCTCGGATTAAATGAACTTTATATGTAACTTGACTAAAATTTCGTGTATATCATCTTGGTGCATCTTAACTTGCTGTTTAACAACTTGAACATAAGGTTTATTCAGATCTGGACCAATTTCGAAAGCTGCATATGGGAACTTACTCGAATTGTTATATGTTGTGCGGCCTCATTTAAACTTGCTTTGATGTGTTGTTCTTGTATGCATTATCTTTTGCCATGAGTAGCTTCATGTAGCCTCCATAATGTTGCTGATTTCAGGGACTTAGGATTTTGCCAAGTCTTTGTTCTACTGTTATTTTTATGCCATGTATTCATGTTGCTACAGTGAGATCCATGCCTCTTTTAAGTATGTTCATTAAGGATGTTTTGGACATATAGTTATGCCCTATCCATCCATGCCTTTGGTTGCATTTATAGCCTGCTCTAGCATGTCTTAATCTTGCTCTACTTTTGCTATGAAATGTTCCTGGCAGATTGCTTACATATTTGATTTTGCCAAGGTTTTTGTTAGTTATCCAAGCATGCTATGAACTTGCTATTGCCAGGCTTTGCTTCATGAACATGTCTTCTTGCTTATGATATTCTTATCTGTCATGCAATGCCTTGTGTTGAGTCCTTCAAGCTCGCAAAGTTGCCTTCATGCTGCTGTTTATGCCATGCTCTGTTTTTCCACCAAGTCTGAATCTGTAACGAAACTTGCTATGTTTACATGGGTGCCATCATATCTTCTGTGCCTTTTTGGCTCATGATCAGTAAAGTACTTTTGTTCTATGCAATTAGCGCATTCATGCCATGCCTTTGATTGCCATGATATGTTCCTGTAGCATGTTGTTTGATAGCTCTACTCATTGCAACCTGATGTCATTTCTGCCATGTCCAGTGTTTTCCACTAAGTCTGTGAACTGTTATGATTTGCAATTTTGCCATGTCCTTTTGAGCATGTTATATTAGTTTCTGGAGATAGCTCATTGCTCATGTTTTGTCATGCTTTACCTGTACTTCACGTCCATGCTTTTTGTTTTCATGTTGTGGTGTCGTAGCATATTGTTTTGATGCTTGCAATATGCCTAGTTGCTGTTTTGGACAGCATGCCCTTTAAACTTGTTTCATGTGTATGTGTTGAACCGTTGCTCCGTTTTGAATGTGCTCTATATGAAACTTGCTTAGTTTTGCATGTAGTTTCATGTTACCTTGTTGCATTCATGTTTTGAGTGTGTTTGCTTGATGTTTGAATGCGTTTTGCACTAATGCCATGCTTAACTTGTTTTGCTCATATGTTCTAGGCGTAACTCCGGATTAAATGAACTTTATATGTAACTTGACTAAAATTTCGTGTAGATCATCTTGGTGCATCTTAACTTGCTGTTTAACAACTTGAACATAAGGTTTATTCAGATCCGACCAATTTGAAAGTTGCATATGGGGACTTACCCGAATTGTTATATGTTGTGCGGCCTCATTTAAACTTGCTTTGATGTGTTGTTCTTGTATGCATTATCTTTTGCCATGAGTAGCTTCATGTAGCCTCCATGATGTTGCTGATTTCAGGACTTAGGATTTTGCCAAGTCTTTTGTGACGCCCCCGATTTAATCATACACTAATCATGCACGCAAATGTGTACGATCAAGATCGGGACTCACGGAAGATATCACAACACAACTCTACAAATAAAATAAGTCATACAAGCATCATAATACAAGCCGTGGGCCTCGAGGGCTCGAATACAAGTGCTCGATCATAGACGAAGTCTCGGAAGCAACAATATCTGAGTACAGACATAAGTTAAACAAGTTTGCCTTAAGAAGGCTAGCACAAACTGGGATACAGATCGAAAGAGGAGCAGGCCTCCTGTCTGGGATCCTCCTAGCTACTCCCAGTGGCCGCCCGGCTGCTGCGTAGTAGTAGGCACCTCCGAGTAATAGTCGCCATCGACGGTGGCGCTCGCCCTGGGCTCCATAGTCTGTTGCAGCAATCGAGTAGAGGTAGGGGGAAAAGGGGAACAAGGCAACCGTGAGTACTCATCCAAAGTACTGCAAGCAAGGAGCTACACCACATATGCATGGATATATGTGTAAAGGGCCATATCATGGACCTGAACTGCAGAATGCCGAATAAGAGGGGATAGCTAGTCTTAACGAAGACTACGCTTCGGGCACCTGTCTTGCAACAGGTAGAAGAGGGCAATCTGAAGTCCTCCAAGTAACATCACATAGCAATAATCCTACCCGCGATCCCTCCTCATAGCCCCGAGAGAGCGACCACCGGTTGTATCCGCACTTGGAAGGGTGTGTTTTATCAAGTATCCGGTTCTAGTTGTCATAAGCTCAAGGTACAACTCCAAGTCGTCCTGTTATCAAGATCACGGCTATCCGAATAGATTAACTTCCCTGCAGGGTGAACCATCTTACCCAAAGACGCTTGATCCCATTTGGCGGACACACTTTCTGGGTCATGCCCGCCGCGGAAGATCAACACGTCGCAGCCCCACCTAGGCACAACAGAGCTGGAGTATTACATGAAGAAGTTTAAGGTGGATCTGCGAGAGCGAGTATTTGATAAGGAAGTAGTTAAGTGAAGAACTCGGGACCCGAAGCTGAAAGTAGACAAGATGAAGGAGCAAAACATCGAGATACCAGAGATTTGGCGATGGCGAAGGCGAGTAGGATCATGGATCATGTCAAGGATGTTGAAACCGGCGGTTGGGCGTAACTCGGGAATATTGAAGGGCGTCGCGAGAGACTTGGCGTCAGCAGAGATGATC
This sequence comes from Aegilops longissima, assembly GCA_021605205.1. Classification (NCBI taxonomy): domain Eukaryota; kingdom Viridiplantae; phylum Streptophyta; class Magnoliopsida; order Poales; family Poaceae; genus Aegilops; species Aegilops longissima. Next base: position 187,025,392 of record CM038679.1, read on the forward strand.
GGCAAAAGAAATTGAGAAGGACAAGCATGATCGGAAGGAGCCATCGGAGACATGATCAAGATTGGAAGAGTTTGATGACTTTGAAGATTTATTGACCGTTAGAAGACCAAACCCTGTTACATACCTCGTTAGATCGACGATTGTGAGCTGTCAATTGTTTGATGTTTTCCGACAGCCACAATAAAATCTGTCTTTTCAAAACCATTGTTTGTATTGTGTGCATCCTCTCGATCTCTCTTATCCCTCCAAACCCATGGACCCATTAGAGGATGGATGGAGATGAGCTTGTAATTTCCGGACCAATGAGTCAATTGGAGACAGACCGATGGATTCAGAACATGGAGGATCATATGAAGAATAACCCGATAGTCAGAAAAGATATGACCCAGCATGCTCTTCAGTGCTTTGAAAGAGGTGCTGCTATCTAGTGAAGGATGTATCAAACCATCAATGTGGCCAGGAGTAACCACTTGGGAAGAATTTAAGCTGACTTTGCTAAAGTCTCGGTTTGTGTCCCAGAAGTTGAAGCCTTATGGAAATGATATGGAGAAAGTGCATGCAAGCTTTGTGGAGAAATAGGACACAACCATAAAGAAAATAAGGGCGAATACCCTCATAATCGGAGGATTATCAAAGGAGTTAGCCGAGGATTTTCAGGAACTTTGGTTGGAGATTGTTCCCAAAGGTTTTGTTGCAGCAATGGAAGTTCAGTCTACATTGTTGAGAAAGATCCGTGAAGCTCAGAAGGATGACAAAGATATTGTTGAGGTAAAACAGAGGATGAGCAAAGGAAAGGCCAAAAGTTTTCGTAAGGATGAGCACGACACCTTATGGTTTGAGGACAGTGTACATATACCCAATAATGCAAAGATCGGAAGTTAATACTTGGAGGCTCATGACTCACCATACTTGATTAATACAGAAACACCAAGATGTATTTTGATTTGAAGGAGTGTTTACGGTGGACTGGTATGAAGAAGGATATTGCGGAGTATGTAGTCGTAAGTGATGTATGCGGAGAAAGTAAGCGAGCATCGAAGCCAGCAGGATTATTGCAGCCTATACCGATACCGAATGGAAGTAGGATAAGCTTGGCATGGATTTCATTTCGGTTCCCATAACCCGATTGGGATATGATTCTATCTGGGTAGTAGTTGATTAGCTTGACCAAAGTGGCTCTCTTTATTCGGTGAAAACCACCTATACAAGTGTGAAGTTGGCCAAAATATATTGGACAAGGATTGTATGTCTGCATGGAGTTCGAGGACCATCATAGAGGAACACGGTTTACCTCAAAGTTTTGGAATCAGCCGCACTGGACTTTGGGTACTAGGCTAGAGTTGATACAGCCTTTCATCCATGACGGATGGATAAATCAAGAGAGTCAATCAGATTTTGGAGGACATGTTGAGAGCGTGTGCGCTAGATTATGGATCTAATAGTGATGATAATCTACCCTACGGGGAGTTCTCATACAACAACAGCTACCAAGTCAGTTTAAAGATGGCCCCTTTTGAAGCTTTGTATGGGAGAAAGAGCCAGACACCGTTGATGTGGGATGAAGTTGGGGACCATCAGTTGTTTGGACCAAATAGGATCAAGGAGTCAGAAGAGAATGTTAAGTTGATTCGAAATAGACTGAAGATAGCTCAATCCAGGCAGAAGAGTTATGCAGACTCAAAAATGCAAGGAGGTAGTCTATGAAATCGGAGCGAGCATATCTTTGTGTGCCACCTCTGCGAGGAGTTAAGCGATTTGGAGTTAAGGAAAGTTAGCCCGAGATTTGTAGGACCATACCGAGTTTTGGGCGTATGGGAGAATAGGCTAACAAGTTGAAGTCACCGAAGGACTGTCGAGGAGTTCATGATGTGTTTCACGTTTTCCGAGTTGAAGAAGTGCCATGCGAGAGATGGCCAATATTTCCTTGTAAGGGCGCTTGACCTGGAAAGGATAATGAGGTTCCACGAAGTGGAGTATGGATTTCATAAGTATAAGTTTTATCACGGTATGTGGGACATCCCACGAGGATGAAGAGATGAAGTGTTATTGCATATAAAGGAGGTATGATGTTGGAAATAGGGATCAATGGAAATTCCATGATGAGTCTGAGTAATCACATCTTAGTTTGGTGCAAATATAAGGAAAAGAGACAGTACAATTGGATGGATTTAAGTATGCCAGGGAGTTGGATGTTGGGATAACGATCAGTTGCCCTGAGGATGTGTTCAAGGATTGCAAGTGATGAGATGGGCCATAACCCACAGGCCCCAGGACCTGCCAAGAAGCAAGCACACTCTTGCTAAAGGAAAAACCCTGGAAGAAGTTACGACTTGTATCAACCGACGATTCTATAGGAGTTTACATAAAACACGAGAGTTGTTAAGGAGCGATAGATGTTTGTTTGGCTGCAGAATCAATGGATTTTCGAACTTGGTTCGTCGACAAGAGAAATTCTGCAATGCTTGTGAGGATGACCGAGTGTTAGAATGCGAGATTAAGCTAAACCATGTACAAGGTAATGATTTGGGTGCGGGATGGATTGATCACCATACCGACTTACTCTTATTATTAAGCTTTGCTATATGAGATGGTAAAACTGAGTGACTTACCCATAGTAGAGAGCGACGATATTAAACCTTGTTTAAACCTTAGAACGGTATAGGTATTTCTTTTCCCTTGTACACGGCAGTTGTTGCCAACCGTAGGTCATACGGTGAGGTTCAACCAGACCCGTTTTCTGCAGGAGAAAACCTAAATAGTTGACCACCATGAGATACCGATATTTGTTTAGAATTGGCGCCGGACCGTCGACTAAGAAGACCCAATTTGGGATAACCTTACCAAGAGGAAAGGACAAAGGAATTGAGGAAAAGGTTATGCCACTACGGAAGAGCCAGAGAAGGAATTATCCTTAATATCTGAGAAGACCGACACATCGACAATAAGGATGGAGTATCTGAGTTTTGATGGAACCGTAACAATGCTTCTAAGGGTGGTAGCACCGGAGACCCGGAGGCGATCGATGGATTTTGAGAAGACCCCAAACCCTAACCTATTTCTTTCTAGCCTCTCCGAATCTAGGGGCGAGATTCATTTTAAGGTGGTAGTTTGTAACATCCCAAAATTCTAAATTTTGGAATGTTATAAACAAATAGATAGTTTTGGCTGATTGTTTGATTGATTGGTGAAAGTGAGTGAATTGAAACTTTTGAAAGTTAAATGAGAGGAATAAAAGGACTTTCCCAAACTTCCATTTTGCTTTTATGATCTTGAGAATTCAAATTCTTTTCATCACAAAACCACGGAGAGAAGATGACATGACTTCTTCCATTTATTTAAATGACAAGGGTGTTGGAAATATTTGAATTTCATTTGGAAAATATTTTCTAATTCTGAAACCTTATGCAACTCAATGATTTTCACGGCGAAGATAAAATGACTTCTTCAAAACATATGAAATATGAGTTGGGAGTTTCAAAGAAATAAATTCAAAGTCCTTTGAATTATTTTCAATTGGAGTTATTTGAGTTTTATTCAAATTATTTTCTCTAAAAATAAAATATATGGAAAATAGGGTAACATGATTCCCTACATCAGAAAATTGAGAGAAATTAATTTGAAATCATTTTGGTATTTTTAAAATGATTTTCAGTGGATTTTATTAGGGCAGTAGCACTGTTTGTTTTATTTGAATTTTTGTGTATTTTATTTGAAGCTAGAATAAAGTTCATCATGTAGAAATCTTTTTCTGAAAATTTTGATATATTATATGCCTATATAATTTTTTTTTTGATTTTATTATTTTATTTGTCTCTGTTAAAAAAAATTTTAAAAAAAAAAAGGAGCGCAGCGCCTTGGGCCAAAGGCCCAAGCCGCCAAGTCACCGGCCGGCCGAAGGCCACAAGGCCAACGCACCACGCACCTAGGGGAGCCAGGAGCCCCAAGTTTCCTATTCTTTTACGATTCCTAGTAGAATTTGATCCCGTTTTTGTTATTCCGTTTTTTATTCCTAGGATTCCTAATCCTAATCTATTTCTTGTCCCCTACCCCAAGCAAAACCCCTCCCCTCCTCAATATAAATACCCAAGCACCCCCTCAACACATCAAATCAACTCTCTCTCTCCTCCTCCTCCTCCAGCAGCAGCAGTGCCGCCCGCCGCCATAGCAGCGCGCCGCCGCCCCTCGCCGCCGCCCCTCACCAAGCGCCGCCCCACTGCGCCGCCGCCCCTCACCAGCGCCGCCGCTGCCCCTCCCAGCGCCGCCGCCGCCACTTACGCCGCCGCCGCCGCCCCGCCGCCACCATGAGCCCCTCGCCTCTTGAGTACTAGCCCCTTGCGCGTCCGTTTTCTAGATCGGTTTCGAGATCGGTTTCCGTTCCGTTTTCTAGATCGGTTTTCGTTTGGTTTCCTTTCCGAAACCCTAGATCGATTTTCTCGCGGTTTTCTTTCGGTTTTGTTTAGCGGCGTTAAGCTCGATAGATTTTCTTTTATTTTAATTTCCGTCATGGACCTATCCGTAGTCCCTAATCTTCAAAAGGCTATAACTTTTTACTCGTGAAGTCGGGATCCATGAAACCAACGCCCACTTCTTCGTTTCGATCCCTCTATCCAGTAATACAACTCAAACATGTTTTGAAAGTTTTAAAATTTGAATTCAAACAGATTTGTATTTGAACTTCGTTTGATCATAACTTGAGTTTCGTAACTCCGATTTAGTTGATTCTTTTTGCTAATCGAAGCTCTTGACCTAAACTTTCTGATAAGGCCAAATTCACATAATTTTGGTAGTGTTAGAAATTGTTTTATGCTGCAAGAGTTATTTGATTTGGTTTTGCGTTTTCCGAATTGTTTTCTTCGTTCTTTCCGATCTTTTGAGTGATTGCTTATGTGTGGTTACTATTGCTTGATTACGATAGATTGACCGGAGTGTGACGAGTAGAGCTATCAAGAGTTTTGAGTGCGAATCATCTTCATCAACTTTGCAGGCAAGTAACACTTTGATCATACTTTATCATACCCAGTTTTTATGCATTAGATAAATCCTCAAACACTTGCATGGTTAGGATCTAATTAAATTGTGGGATGGGAAGTAGATTGAGGTAGTACCTATTACCTGTTTTACTTAAGAACCTTTGGGAGTTACTTCTACGTTTGCTTATTTCACCATGCTATGCTCGTGAGCGTGGATTGGGTTTAAGTGAATATCCATGACAGATGTGAGATTGATAATTAATGGTTTATCTAAGGTGGCAACTTAAACACACATCCGGGTGGATTGAGGCACTGGCTATTCAGGACTTGCTGTCAAGGCACACAGGTGAACAGGATTTGCTGTATTTCTTGGACCGCCACCCAGGCCTAAAGGGATCGTGAGATTATTCAAACTAGAAACTTTCGTGTGCAGCCACAAGCCATTATGGGCTCTGGCGTAGTTGACTAAGTTGTGCGAACTCTTACGGGCAGACTAGCAGATGTAGGGGATGTAGGTTGGTACGGTCTACCCACATGTAAGGTGCTAAGCGCTTACGAAGACTATGTCTCGGTCATCCGTTTCTCAAACACCATGTAGTCACGAGAAACCAAGCGGAGGCGATCGAGTCTTGTGGGGAAAAGTCATAAACCTCTGCAGAGTGTACAAACTAATCATGATTAGCCGTGTCCCGGTTATGGACAATTTTGAGTATCTAGTACCTGGATATCCTGTTGATCTCATCACGTTACTTAATATAATTTGTTTGGGTTTAATGAGTACTTTTAATTGGGATTGAGGATGCTGTCAACCATTCTCAATGTTTAACAACCACCATGATAGTTAAATAAATTTATTCCTTTGCAGTAGGAAAAAACTGGCTTTTAGCAAAACTGTAACCGTAGAGCTTTTCCACCAGCCACATATGCATGTAGTACAGGCTTACTATTCCATTATTCTCTATGTGTTACATTGCCAGCATATTCCATGTGCTGACCCGTTTTCGGGCTGCAACTTTTCATGTTGCAGAATTTTCAGACGACGAGTAAGTGATATGTTAGGGTTACGATTTCCTATACTCAACTTTGCCGTTGGTGTTGATGGGAATCCATAACCTTGTTGCTTCCGCTATATATTTGGATCGAGGTAATAGTATTTACGTTACTTTATACATGTGATTTACCTTTGTTATAAATCCTTCGAGTACTGTGTGTGTCAGCATACCGATCAAGGGATGACACGAAAGCACAGAGACTTGATCCATTGGTCGGTCGCTACACTTTTGTTCTATGCAATTAGTACATTCATGTTGCGCCTTTGATTGCCATGATATGTTCCTGTAGCATGTTGTTTGATAGCTCTAATCATTGCAACCTGATGTCATTTCTGCCATGTCCAGTGTTTTCCACTAAGTCTGTGAACTGTTATGATTTGCAATCTTGCCATGTCCTTTTGAGCATGTTATATTAGTTTTTGGAGATAGCTCAGAGTTCATGTTTTGTCATGCTTTACCTGTACTTCACCTCCATGCCTTTTGTTTTCATGTTGTGGTGCCGTAGCATATTGTTTTGATGCTTGCAATATGCCTAGTTGTTGTTTTGGACATCATGCCCTTTAAACTTGTTTCATGTGTATGTGTTGAACCGTTGCTCGGTTTTGAATGTGTTCTATATGAAACTTGCTTAGTTTTGCATGTAGTTTCATGTTACCTTGTTGCATTCATGTTTTGAGTGTGTTTGCTTGATGTTTGAATGCGTTTTGCACTAATGCCATGCTTAACTTGTTTTGCTCATATGTTCTAGCCGTAACTCCGGATTAAATGAACTTTATATGTAACTTGACTAAAATTTCGTGTATATCATCTTGGTGCATCTTAACTTGCTGTTTAACAACTTGAACATAAGGTTTATTCAGATCTGGACCAATTTCGAAAGCTGCATATGGGAACTTACTCGAATTGTTATATGTTGTGCGGCCTCATTTAAACTTGCTTTGATGTGTTGTTCTTGTATGCATTATCTTTTGCCATGAGTAGCTTCATGTAGCCTCCATAATGTTGCTGATTTCAGGGACTTAGGATTTTGCCAAGTCTTTGTTCTACTTTGTTATTTTTATGCCATGTATTCATGTTGCTACAGTGAGATCCATGCCTCTTTTAAGTATGTTCATTAAGGATGTTTTGGACATATAGTTATGCCCTATCCATCCATGCCTTTGGTTGCATTTATAGCCTGCTCTAGCATGTCTTAATCTTGCTCTACTTTTGCTATGAAATGTTCCTGGCAGATTGCTTACATATTTGATTTTGCCAAGGTTTTTGTTAGTTATCCAAGCATGCTATGAACTTGCTATTGCAGGCTTTGCTTCATGAACATGTCTTCTTGCTTATGATATTCTTATCTGTCATGCAATGCCTTGTGTTGAGTCCTTCAAGCTCATAAAGTTGCCTTCATGCTGCTGTTTATGCCATGCTCATTTTTCCACCAAGTCTGAATCATGTGAAACTTGCTATGTTTACATGGGTGCCATCATATCTTACGTGCCTTTTTGGCTCATGATCGATAAAATACTTTTGTTCTATGCAATTAAGCGCATTCATGCCATGCCTTTGATTGCCATGATATGTTCCTGTAGCATGTTGTTTGATAGCTCTACTCATTGCAACCTGATGTCATTTCTGCCATGTCCAGTGTTTTCCACTAAGTCTGTGAACTGTTATGATTTGCAATTTTGCCATGTCCTTTTGAGCATGTTATATTAGTTTCTGGAGATAGCTCATTGCTCATGTTTTGTCATGCTTTACCTGTACTTCACGTCCATGCTTTTTGTTTTCATGTTGTGGTGTCGTAGCATATTGTTTTGATGCTTGCAATATGCCTAGTTGCTGTTTTGGACAGCATGCCCTTTAAACTTGTTTCATGTGTATGTGTTGAACCGTTGCTCCGTTTTGAATGTGCTCTATATGAAACTTGCTTAGTTTTGCATGTAGTTTCATGTTACCTTGTTGCATTCATGTTTTGAGTGTGTTTGCTTGATGTTTGAATGCGTTTTGCACTAATGCCATGCTTAACTTGTTTTGCTCATATGTTCTAGGCGTAACTCCGGATTAAATGAACTTTATATGTAACTTGACTAAAATTTCATGTAGATCATCTTGGTGCATCTTAACTTGCTGTTTAACAACTTGAACATAAGGTTTATTCAGATCCGGACCAATTTCGAAAGTTGCATATGGGGACTTACCCGAATTGTTATATGTTGTGCGGCCTCATTTAAACTTGCTTTGATGTGTTGTTCTTGTATGCATTATCTTTTGCCATGAGTAGCTTCATGTAGCCTCCATGATGTTGCTGATTTCAGGACTTAGGATTTTGCCAAGTCTTTTGTGACGCCCCCGATTTAATCATACACTAATCATGCACGCAAATGTATACGATCAAGATCGAGGACTCACGGAAGATATCACAACACAACTCTACAAATAAAATAAGTCATACAAGCATCATAATACAAGCCGAGGGCCTCGAGGGCTCGAATACAAGTGCTCGATCATAGGCGAGTCTGCGGAAGCAACAATATCTGAGTACAGACATAAGTTAAACAAGTTTGCCTTAAGAAGGCTAGCACAAAGCGGGATACAGATCGAAGAGGAGCAGGCCTCCTGCAGGATCCTCCTAGCTACTCACAGTCGCCGCCCGGGCTGCTGCGTAGTAGTAGGCACCTCCAGTAATAGTCGTCATCGACGGTGGCGTCTGCTCCTGGGCTCCATAGTCTGGTTGCAGCAATCGAGTAGAGGTAGGGGAAAAGGGGAACAAGGCAACCGTGAGTACTCATCCAAAGTACTACTTAAGCAAGGAGCTACACCACATATGCATGGATATATGTGTAAAGGGCCATATCGGTGGACTGAACTGAGAATGCCGAATAAGAGGGGATAGCTAGTCTTAACGAAGACTACGCCACGGGCACCTGTCTTGCAACAGGTGAAGAGGGCAATCTGAAGTCCTCAAGTAACATCACATAGCAATAATCCTACCCGCGATCCCTCCTCATAGCCACGAGAGAGAGCGACCACCGGTTGTATCGGCACTTGGAAGGTGTGTTTTATCAAGTATCCGGTTCTAGTTGTCATAAGCTCAAGGTACAACTCCAAGTCGTCACATTACGAAGATCACGGCTATCCGAATAGATTAACTTCCTGCAGGGTGAACCATCTTACCCGGCACGCTTGATCCCATTTGGCGGACACACTTTCTGGGTCATGCCCGGCGCGGAAGATCAACACGTCGCAGCCCCACCTAGGCACAACAGAGAGGCCAGCACGCGGTCTAAACCTAAGCGCGAAGTGCTGGGCCCATCGCCTGAAAGCACACCACGTTGCGTAGGGCGGCGGAAGCAGACCTAGCCTAACAGGCGTTCCAGTCCAATCCGGCGCGCCGCTCCGTCGTGACGTCTGAAGTGCCGGTGATACCACGGCGGGACACCCATAACTACTCCAGCGTAGATGGTTAGTGCGTATAAGCTCGTAGCCAACTCAGATCAAATACCAAGACCTCGTTAAGCGTGTTAAGTCTCCATGAGCGCCGAACAGGGCCAGGCCCACCTCTCCCTAGGCGGTCTCAACCTGCCTGTCGCTCCGCCTCAAAGATCCATCCAGGAGGGCTGTCGGGACAAAGGTCCTTTCAGCCCCAATCCGTGAATCACTCATGGTGCTCCACAAGCCGACCGACTTTAGTCACCACATGTATCATGTATAAGTATATAGTATATACCGTGATCACCTCCCGAGTGATCACGGCCCGATAATAAAGCACGGCGAGACGGACAAGAATGTAGGGCCACAGATGAAAATGCTAGCATCCTATACTAAGCATATAGGATTGCGGTAAAGGTAACAATGATAGTAACAAGGACAGGCTATGCATCGGGATAGGTATAGCGAAAGCAGTAACATGCTACACTAATCTAATGCAAGCAGTATAGAGGAGAGTAGGCGATATCTGGTGATCAAGGGGGGGCTTGCCTGGTTGCTATGGCAAGAGAGGGGGGTCGTCAACACCGTAGTCGATCACAGGGGTACCGGTAGCGGTCTCGGGGTCTCTAGGAAAAATAACGGAGGAACATAATAAATAACAGAGCAATCAAAGCATAATATGACAAATGCGGTGCTAGAGGTGATCTAACGAGGATAGGTGATACGGTGAAGGAAACAACAGGAAAGTATCCCCGGTGTTTCGCGTTTTCGGACAGATGAACCGGAGGGGGAAAGTTGCCTGTTTGCTATGCTAGGGATGTGTGGCGGACGAAGGGCCTGCGTATTCGGATTCGTCTCGTCGTTCTGAGCAACTTTCATATACAAAGTTTTTCCATCCGAGTTACGGATTTTTTATATTAATTTTTTAAAAAAAGTTTTAAATCATTTTCTAAATTATTACTAAATCGAAATTAAATAGGAAATGCTAAATGTACCCAGCCCTATGTACACAACAGTGTACACAGGGGCTGACATGTGGGCTAGAGGACCCAGTTGACGATCAACGTTTGGTGGTCAGCAGAGGTGAAACCCTCTGTCGATGATGATTAGGCCATTCAGGGTTTAATTAAGTTAGCTAGTGATTAGGTTAGTCTAATCAGGATTAATTAAGTTAATTAATTCTATAATTAATTAATTTTATTATTATTATTTTATTTATTATATTTCCTTTAACCCTTTTTTTTTGGGCGGGCCCGCTTGTCATTGGCGAGAGGCCCTTAGCGAACACAGTGCTGCTGCGTGGATTCTTGAGCAGGCGCGGCGCCAGGCGCCAAGCAGGCGAGCAGGGTGCCTGGCGACGACCGGCAGGCGTCGGAGTTGACCGCGAGGCGGCGGTGGTGGCGAGGTGGTGCGCAGCGGCGGCGAGGGCGTGGCGGCGGCGGCGGCGTAAGCGAGGCGAGGCGGACGCGAGGCGTGGCGGCGAGACCACGACGGCGTGGCGAGGGCTCATCGGCGCTGGCAGAAGTGCAGCGAGGGCTCGGTTTGGTCCCGAGCGGACATTTGGTCCGCGAGGAGCTCTTTGTTGGACCAGTGGCGACGGTAGCGCATGTAGCGACCTGACCCAAAATCGGTCAAATCTCGTATGCATACCATCCCAAGATCATCTTTGGTACTCACGGTACATCGATAAAGTAATCAAAGTTCAATCACACCTGAATATCATTAAACGATTCTCATATAGACTCTTTATTACAAGGGAATAAATTTGGCTCAAGGCCAACTCATGAGAAATAAACTAAATCACTGCGGAAGCGTCGAAGAATAGCGAGTCCATCCGACTCCAAAGGGCAATCGCCATGGCGCGGGCGTAGCCTCACTCTGATCGGAATATATCTACGCAACATAATACGTTGCAGCCATGTAGGTCAGCTTTTGGAATAAGCTGGCAAGTCATGAAGAATAACAATAATAAAGTTGCTAACACTATATGCATTTTGGTGTGGAGCTCTAAGTTTCATCATTTTGCGAAAAGCAAAATTTTATCCTACTACTGATGGACTTGCTTGCAAATTACTACAATTGTTGGTAGTTATTGAGATGGTTCCGCCAACCAATATCTCGTTCCCAATTATTAAGTCATAAACCCTCAAATTAATTCATTAGTTTTAGTGTTGAGATATCCGAATACTTCCAAGTTCAGAGGCTCAAATGTCCGTAACGGGGACACGGCTAATCGATTAGATCTTTAACTCTGCGGAGGGTTGCGCACTTTCCCGCAAGAATCATTCCCTCCTTTAAAGTCTTAGCACTTCATGGTGTTTGAAGACAGGGGCCAGATAAACAGGGTCTTCCAAAGAGTTCTTACGGCCTTTGCGGTACCCATCCAATCCTACCGTTCGTCTACTTCTCGTAGTACCGTCCAGCCAGCGTCACTACTAGGGTCAACCCAGCCAGAGCCCATAATGGCTTGCGGCTGCACAGGTAAGCTTCCGGTCATGGGGCATCCATCCTTCTCTTTGTGGCTGGGTGAAGCTTTCCGCAGGATGTCATGGCGCTTCTCCATGCATCCCGGCCACCTTGGGTGCTCAGGTGCCCGTCAACCGTCCTCCACCCAGTAGTGATTTTCCGAAGTCCATCTTGATCATTGTAGTCCATGGGGTGTTCATCATCATTGACTCTCACATCTTGCTTATGAATTTCACTCATCCCAAATCCCGTCTACGAGCATAGCAAAATAACTACTACGTCCCGGGGTCATGGTAACAAGGGGGTTGGTTCATCCTACCACATGATACTACTCAAGTTTAATGACTTCAAGATTTCACTACTGCATGCATGGTGGGGTGGTGACAACTACTAATGCACAAAACATAGGTATAGAAATAACATGATCAAAACTTGCCTTCTTGATGATCCTCGTAAGCTAAAGAGTCGTAGTAGCAAGCTTAGCACTCGGGAACTCTACCGAGACAAACAATAGCACAATAAGCATAAAGCAATAGGATCACACAACATAACAAAAGTAACATAACACAACAAAAACTGTAACATCCCAAAATTCTAAATTTTGGAATGTTATATTAAATAAATAACTATGCTTGATTGTCGATTGTTGGTTTGATGGATTGAGTGAAACTGAGTGAAATTTGAAACTTTTGAAAGTTGAATGAGAGGAATGAAATGACTTTCCCAAAACTTTCCCTTTGCCTTTTGGATCCCAATGAATTCAAATTCATTTCAACACCAAAGCCTAGAGTGAGGATGACATGACTTCTTCCATTTTTAAATGAATAGGGTTTTGGGAAAAAGATTTGAATTTCATTTGGGGATATTTCAAATTCAAAACTTTATACAACTCAATGATTTTCATGAGGAAGATAAAATGACTTCTTCAATTATATGAAATATGAGTTGGAAGTTAAAAAGAACCAAATTGAAAGTCATTGGAAGGTATTTTGAAACCCCTTTCAAATTTGGTATTATTTGGACTTTATTCAAATTATTTTCCTCCTAAAAAACAAATAAATGGAAATAGGGTAAAATTATTCCTTCAATGAAAAATTAGGAGAAAATAAATTTGAAGTCATTTTGGTATTTTAAAAATGATTTTATTGGATTTTATTAGGCAGAAACACTCTTTATTTTATTTGAATTTTGTGTATTTTATTTGAACTTGAAAAATAGTTCATGTTGTAGAAAATCTTTTTCGATCATTTTGGTATATATATGTCCTATATAAAATATTTATATTTTAAAAGATATACTCTGTTTTGTTTTATTTTAAAAAATAAAATTTTAAAAAAAACCCCCCTCAGCGCCGGACCCCCCCTGCCCAGCCAGCCCGAGTCCACCCACCGACCAGCCCAGGCCCAGCCCACAGCCTTGACCACCCGGCCTTGATGAGCAGCCCATCCCTCGCGCCCGAACCCCTCCCGATCGGTCGCCCGCTCGCCTCTCGCCCTCTCTCTCTCTCACCGGCAGCGGACCCCACCCCTTCTTCCTCCCCCCCACGCCACGCCGTCGCCGCCATGGATCGCCGGATCGAAGGATCCGGATGCCGATTCCTCCCGATCCCTTCCTTCCCGGCGAGGCCCCGCCCTATAAAACCCCTCCCGCACCCGTTCCCCCTCGCCCCTCGCGGACCTCCTCTCCCTCCGCTCGGCGTCACGGAGACCCGAGCCCTCCCGCCGCCATTATCGCGCCGCCCGCGCCCTAGTCCTCCCGACCACCCCGACCCCACCGAACCCTTCCCGTGCACCCTGCATCTCCCGACGACTCGCGGAGCTCACCGGCCCTGGGACGCCCAGCCTCTCTCGCCCGCCCGCCGCCGTCATGAGTCCGGTAAGCCACCTGCAACCCCTCCCCGTCCAATCCTAGATGGCGGCTAGGATTAGAACCCCGAAGGGGTAGGTTTTATTTAGAAAAACCGGCCGGTTCATTCGGTTTAGTATTAGTTAGGTTTTTTATTTTTAGGCCCGGTTCGTTTTAGTTAACCCTAGGGCCCGTTTAGACTATTTAACGCCTAGTGCACAGTATAGGCCCATTAGGCCTTTTTCTTTTATTTTGATTTTTCTGTTTTAGAAGAATAGTTTCTGTTTTCAAAAATTCATATCTTTTATTCTGTTTATTATTTTTAGATGATTCTTTTTTTGTTGGATTGCAAATTTTATGTAGTTTCTGCAGAATATATATTTAGCTATTTTAAAATAATTAAAAATGCTTTAATTTAGTTTTAGTCAGAATAGTAAATCTGCTATAACTTGAGTTAGAAAAATTATTTTTGCATGATTCTTTTTGTCACAACTTTATTTTAACATTGCCAAACCCTAGAAATTAACTTGGGTATTTTAGGATTAATAAATAATTAGTTTTAAGCAGAATCCTATTAATCCTAATTAATTAACTAGTTCTGTTTTCCTATTAAATTAATTAGTAAATTAATTTATTTTTAACTTGTGATTGGTTATTCTAGGTTAGTTTCTGTCATTCTAGTAGATGAACTTTTATTTATAATTAATAAAAGTTTTAATTTATTTTCTTAATAGAAATTGGATTAGGCCTAAAATGAGTTTTATAATAGCTCTTTAATTAATTCTTTTGCTCCTAGTTGCTTAGTGAATCCTTTTGTGTTAAGTTAACCTAAAACCATGATTAGGTTATGTTAAGAAAATTTTATTATATAGAACTACTTTTAGTTATTATTTGAAGTAGGAAAAACTTTGAGTGGCCTTTCTTTGAGTTTTTCTTTTGGATTTGGTTTTGGTTGCTTTGTTGTGTTATGTTACTTTTGTTATGTTGTGTTATGTGATCCTATTGCTATGTGCTTATTATAGTTATTGTTTGCCTCGGTAGAATTTCCGAGTGCGAAGATTGCTACTCTGAAACCCTAGTTTTTTGAAGATCGTCAACGAGCAAGTTCACTTTGACCATTGCTTTCATACCTATGTTTATTGCATTTAGTGGCACCTTTGCAACCACCCCTCGATAGTGTTATTGAATCCTTGTAGTTGAGTAGTATGCATGAGGTAGGAACCCATCACCCTGTTACCAAGCCGGGGCGTTATTTATTTTAATGCTACGCTATAGTAGGCGGGGTTGGTATGAGTGCTCGGGAGTGGTGTGAGAATGGAGGCTCTCGTCAATGGCGACAACTCCATGATGGAATCTGCAAGGACTGCATCTTCAAGGCCTCAAGACTTCAAGACTCAAGACAAGAATTCAATACACACTCTTTGGGTGAAGGGCGGTTGTGGGCACCTGGAGAAACCGGTGGTTGGCGGGATGCATGGAGAAGCGCCATGACATCTTGCGGAAAGCTTCACCCAGACTCAAAGAGACGGAAGAATACTTCACGCCGGAAGCTTACTGTGCAACCGCAAGTCATTATGGGCTCGGCTTGGTTGACCTTAGTTGTGACTCTGGCTGGGGCGGTGCTAGCAGATGTAGAACTACGGTAGGATTGGATGGGTACGGACGGTGGTCGGAGGAACTCTTTGGAAGACCATGTTTGGTCATCTTGTTCTCAAACACCCTGAAGTGCGAGAGCGTAAAGAGAGGATCGAATCTTGCGGGTAAAGTGTACAAACCTCTGCGGAGGTTAAAACCTAATCGATTAGCCGTGTCCCGATTACGGACAATTTGAGCATCTGGACTTGGATCTATCTCGGAACTCTCAACACGGATTGATAACTTAATTGTGGGCAACATATGATGATTTTGGGTTATGAGACATCGGTTGGCGGAACCATGTCATGATAGAAAACTCCATAGTACAGACTTCATTTATTCCTTTGATGTAGGTAAAATAAAACCAGCTTTTACATAAACAAAACTCAGATCTGAGCCACAAAGCCATATTGCATATAGTATAGTTTATCATCTGTTTTCTCTTATTGTGATCTTGCGGTACATTCAATGTCTTGACCTACACGGCTGCAACGTATCATGTTGCAGATATTTCCTCGACAGTAAGAGTTACGATCTGGTTACGGTCTACACTCAACCTGCCGATGGCGTTGATGGGACTCACACACGTTTGATTGTTTCGCTGAGTATTACGAGGTATATATCATTCTCGTTATTTATACATGTGATTGCACTTTGATATATACATTGATGTCTTGTGTGTGCCGACATCTTGATCCGAGGATGGCACGATAACACGGAAGGCTTGACCGTCTCGAGGTCGGTCGCTCTGGAGATGGTATCGAGCACATGTTGGTGTAGGGCGTGACCCTAGAAACCGGAAAGCCCTAGGACAGGAAATTTCTAAAACTTTATTTTCAAAAAGACTCTTACTTCTCATCTTTTCAGATTTTTATCAAATAGACACTCTCACCTCAAATAGTTAGAATATACCCCTTTCCTTTTTGACCACACGGAGGATCAACGAAGACGCTCCAAGAAGGATTAGAGAAGGCGATGACCACTTCAGAGTAAAAAGGATTTCACCATGTATTAGAAGAATTGAAGTACAACAGTTGTAGACTCCGATGATTTGAAGAATCTAAAGAAATATTTGACCTTTAGAAGACCAAACCCTGTTATACACTTACGTTAGATCACGATGATTTGTGAGCCGTCCTTTGTTTGATGTTTTTCGACAGCCCCAAAAATAAAACCTGTTTCTTCAAAAACTAATGTTTTTATTGTGTGTATATCCTCCCCACCTCTCTCTCATCTCACCCTAAAACCCTTGGACCCGTAGATGATGAATGAAGTTGGACTGATATTCTACGGACCGAAGACTCAGCCGAGGCGAGCTATGGATCTGAGAACATGGAAAATCACTTGAGGAGCAATTTGGTTTCAAGGAAGTATGAGGTTCAATATGCTCTTCAATACCTTCTGAGAAAGTGCTGCAACCTAGTGGAACATGCACCAAGCCATACAGGATTTAATGGAGCAAGAACTTGGGAGGAATTCAAGAAGACCTTTGTTGAAATCACGTCTTATCCGGAAGCACAATGATGCACCAAGAAGTAAACCTTGTGCTGCAAGATTTGCGGAGAAATAGGACACACCGGGAGGAACACAAAGATGGATGCCCTCATTGTGAGGAGAAACACCCAGTGAGGAATGCCCAACTAGCCAAGTGACTTGCTTCTTGTGTGAAGGAACCACCCACTACCGGTGCGGTGTCACATTTACTCCACGGTGCAACAAACTATTCGAACCAGGAAGATGGAATGAAAGAAGCCCTCAAGGAAGATCTAGAAGAACCGATGTGGTGAAAGTGTTGAATACCTGGATGGAGAAGGTCTCAACAGATTTTACTCCAATGCACGCTATTCATGTGGAGAAGAAGGACATTTTCACAGATATTGCACCAAGGAAAGAAAGGAGTATCCGGGATATTTCCGACAATGAAGTGAAGTTTGACCCCGGAGATAGAAACTCGATCATTGAGAGAAATCCGGGAAGAGAAAAGGAAGGCAACCCGAGAGCAACACAATTTTTGCGAGAGAAGGACTTGAGTCATATCACTGTTACAGGTGCAAGGATTTAGGTCATTACGCTAGTAAATGCCCGTAAAAGAAGCCAAGAATCCAAGGAGCCCGCATAATCACAAAGAAGCCCGAGACATGTCGGAAGTCATTTGTTTTATTTGGAAGGAGGCAGGACATTATGCTATTAAATGTCCCGACAAGATGAAAGCTGGAGTTGAGTAGTTGGAATTTTGATATGGATAATAAGAGTAGTAGAAAGCAATTTCCTTTTCATGAGCTCAATGAGTTGAGTTATGTAATAGATTTCTCGAGTTTGTAATAGTTCATGACTCAATAAAGTTGTAATGTCACATGCTGAAAAGCTTTAAGGAGTTGCCATGTTTTATCTTGGAAATTAATATTTTGATGAACATGGAAGAAAGTGAGTTGTGATGCATAAACAGGAAATTGGAAATTGAGTTTGAAGTTCTGTTTGGATGATATGAATGTACGCCCGGAGATAAGTACCTTAATTACGAGCATCATTTCTGTTCCACAACTGCAGATGATGACCCTTCTGAGTCTTTCCTTAAAGGTCCGAAACCATCATGACCACGACAAGTGATCATGATTACCGAAGATCTTGAAGGACATGATGAAGCATATTCACCTTGAAGGAGATGCGGTCTACAAAGGCTACCCCTTCATGCAAAGGGAGTGGAACTTTGGTATGTGGAGTACACCTCCACCATTTGAAAGAGTTTGCCCAAAGATGATGGGGCGTACTTTTCATTTCACGTGTGCCACAAGCAACTTTCTTCGATGCTGTTAGTGAAGCAGCCATGGAAGCCATCGCCGGATCGAGAATACTTGAAGCAAGACTCCGTTATACTCAGGAATACCTAAGCGAAGTACATACAGAGATGATGGAGGTGAAGCTCAAGGCCACCACGATGAAACAGAAGATTGAAGATTTCAAGGCACATGACGCACAATTCCAGTGGGACTGAAGAGTCCTCAAGGAGGAAAGATGAATAAAGTTGGAAGTAATGTCTGACCATACCGAACCATGTGGGTGGCAGCATTTGTAATAAACTTTTTGGAATATGGATTCACGAAAAATGGTTAAGGATGTAATAAAAGATTGATATGAAAATAATGAGATTTATGGATAAGCTAGTGCAATTTTTCTTTGGTGTCATAGTACTCCGTAAAGCCACAGGATCAATGAAGAAAGAAATGTGTTATTCATGACGGTTCATAGAAGGAAGCTGGACAAAATAAGTTGGAATTTTGCTTTGATATGATGGTATGAAGAAGCAGTACTACTGGATTTAAAGGAGGTGTACCAAGAGAGTTACTCAAGGATGAGTTAAAGCTGCACTAGTGTTGAAGTGGGCCATAACCCACAGGCGAGGATTTTTAAAGGAGGCGATATAACCTTGATAAAGGAATAAATTGGAGGAATCAGCGGTCCAATCAGCATCGTTTCATAGGAGATTATGCAAAAACCTAAGAGTGGTGAAGTAACGATATATGTTTTGTTCAGCTTGCAGAATCAATGGAATTATCCGAACTAAGTTCGTTGAGAAGAGAAATTCTGCAATGCTTGTGAGTATGCCCAAGTGTTAGAATCGTGATTCTTTGTTTACGTATGTGGTAATGATTGATGCAGGATGGATTGGCCCCATACGGAGACTTCTATCATGAACTATCATATGTTGATGGAAAATCGAGAGAGCCTTGAAAAACTTAGAAGAGTGTCGTAGCGATAAGCCATAAAACCATAAAATGGTAGGACGATGGAACCCCATTACAGGCAACCGTTGCCAATCGTAGGATATCGGTGAAGTTCAACCAGACCTGTTTTCTGCAGGAGAAACCATAAATTGTAGACCACCATGAGTGTTTGATAGTTGTCTAGAAGGACCGAGCCTATCGACTAAGAAGATCCGGTCCGGACGAACTTCAACTTTGACGAACCGACCCAAGCTTTTGAGGAAAACTCTATGCTTCGATAGAAGAGCCTTAATGAAGGAGCTATTGTAAGATATGTGAAGAGACATACATTGTCAGCCCTCGGAGGAAATATCTGAGTTTATTGGAACCATGACCTTGTTTTTAAGTGTGGTAGCACCCACGACCTTTCGACCAAGACATTTGCTAGAAGACCCCAACCCTAACCTTTTCTTGCTAGCCTCTTGAATCTCGAGGGCGAGATTCATTTTTAAGTGTGGTAGGTTTGTAACATCCCAAAATTCTAAATTTTGGAATGTTATATTAAATAAATAACTATGCTTGATTGTCTGATTGTTGGTTTGATGGATTGAGTGAAACTGAGTGAAATTTGAAACTTTTGAAAGTTGAATGAGAGGAATGAAATGACTTTCCCAAAACTTTCCCTTTGCCTTTTGGATCCTAATGAATTCAAATTCATTTCAACACCAAAGCCTAGAGTAAGGATGACATGACTTCTTCCATTTTTAAATGAATAGGGTTTTGGGAAAAAGATTTGAATTTCATTTGGGGATATTTCAAATTCAAAACTTTATACAACTCAATGATTTTCATGAGGGAAGATAAAATGACTTCTTCAATTATATGAAATATGAGTTGGAAGTTAAAAAGAACCAAATTGAAAGTCATTGGAAGGTATTTTGAAACCCCCTTTCAAATTTGGTATTATTTGGACTTTATCCAAATTATTTTCCTCCTAAAAACAAATAAATGGAAATAGGGGTAAAATGATTCCTTCAATGAAAAATTAGGAGAAAATAAATTTGAAGTCATTTTGGTATTTTAAAAATGATTTTATTGGATTTTATTATGGAAGAAACACTCTTTATTTTTTTGAATTTTGTGTATTTTATTTGAACTTGAAAAATAGTTCATGTTGTAGAAAATCTTTTTCGATCATTTTGGTATATATATGTCCTATATAAAATATTTATATTTTAAAAGATATACTCTGTTTTGTTTTATTTTAAAAAATAAAATTTTAAAAAAACCCCCCCTCGGCGCCGGCCGAGCCCCCTAGCCCGGCCAGTAGCAGAATCCACCACCGACCCGGCCCAGCGCTTGACCCACGGCCTTGACCCACCAGGCGCCAATGAGCCAGCCCATCCCCTCGCGCCGAACCCCTCCCGATCGGGTCGCCCGCTCGCCTCGCCCTCTCTCTCTCTCACCGACAGTGGACCCCACCCCTTCTTCCTCCCCGCCCCATGCCACCCGTCGCCGCCTTGGATCGCGGATCGAAGGATCCAGGATGCCGATTCCCTCCCGATCCCCTTCCTTCCCGGCGAGGCCCCGCCCTATAAAATCCCCTCCCGCACCCGTTCCCCCCTCGCCCCTCGCGGACCTCCTCTCCCTCCCGCTCGGCGTCATGGGAGACCCGAGCCCTCCCTCCGCCATTATCGCGCCCGACAGCGCCCTAGTCCTCCCGACCACCCCGACCCCACGAACACTTCCTGTGCACCCTGCATCTCCCGACGACTCGCGGAGCTCACCGATGCCGGACGCCCAGAGCCTCTACGCCGCCGCCCGCCGCCGTCGCCGAGTCCGGTAAGCCACCGGCAACCCCTCCCGTCCGATCCTAGATGGCGGCTAGGATTAGAACCCCGAAGAATAGGTTTTATTTAGAAAAACCGGCGGTTCATTCGGTTTAGTATTAGTTAGGTTTTTATTTTTAGGCCCGGTTTGTTTTAGTTAACCCTAGGGCCCGTTTAGACTATTTAACGCCTAGTGCACAGTATAGGCCCATTAGGCCTTTTTCTTTTATTTTGATTTTTCTGTTTTAGCAGAATAGTATCTGTTTTCAAAAATTCATATCTTTTATTCTGTTTATTATTTTTAGATGATTCTTTTTTTGTTGGATTGCAAATTTTATGTAGTTTCTGTAGAATATATATTTAGCTATGTTAAAAATAATTAAAAATGCTTTAATTTAGTTTTAGTCAGAATAGTAAATCTGCTATAACTTGAGTTAGAAAAATTCTTTTGCATGATTCTTTTGTCACAACTTTATTTTAACATTGCCAAACCCTAGAAATTAACTTGGGTATTTTAGGATTAATAAATAATTAGTTTTAAGCAGAATCCTATTAATCCTAATTAATTAACTAGTTCTGTTTTCCTATTAAATTAATTAGTAAATTAATTTATTTTTAACTTGTGATTGGTTATTCTAGGTTAGTTTCTGTCATTCTAGTAGATGAACTTTTATTTATAATTAATAAAAGTTTTAATTTATTTTCTTAATAGAAATTGGATTAGGCCTAAAATGAGTTTTATAATAGCTCTTTAATTAATTCTTTTGCTCCTAGTTGCTTAGTGAATCCTTTTCATTAAGTTAACCTAAAACCATGATTAGGTTATGTTAAGAAAAATTTTATTATATAGAACTACTTTTAGTTATTATTTGAAGTAGGAAAAACTTTGAGTGGCCTTTCTTTGAGTTTTTCTTTTGGATTTGGTTTTGGTTGCTTTGTTGTGTTATGTTACTTTTGTTATGTTGTGTTATGTGATCCTATTGCTATGTGCTTATTATAGTTATTGTTTGCCTCGGTAGAATTTCTGGAGTGCGAAGATTGCTACTACGAAACCCTAGTTTTTTTCGAAGATCGTCAACCAGGCAAGTTCACTTTGACCATTGCTTTCATACCTATGTTTATTGCATTTAGTGGCACCTTTGCAACCACCCCTCAGTAGTGTTATTGAATCCTTGTAGTTGAGTAGTATGCATGAGGTAGGAACCCATCACCTGTTACCAAGCCGGGGCGTTATTTATTTTAATGCTACGCTATAGTAGGCGGGGTTGGTATGAGTGCTCGGGAGTGGTGTGAGAATGGAGGCTCTCGTCAATGGCGACAACTCCATGATGGAATCTGCAAGGACTGCATCTTCAAGGCCTCAAGACTTCAAGACTCAAGACAAGAATTCAATACACACTCTTTGGGTGAAGGACGGTTGTGGGCACCTGGAGAAACCGGTGGTTGGCGGGATGCATGGAGAAGTGCCATGACATCTTGCGGAAAGCTTCACCCAGACTCAAAGAGCGGAAGAATACTTCACGCCGGAAGCTTACGTGCAACCGCAAGTCATTATGGGCTCGGCTTGGTTGACCTTAGTTGTGACTCTGGCTGGGGCGGTGCTAGCAGATGTAGAACTACGGTAGGATTGGATGGAGTGCGGACGGTGGTCGGAGGAACTCTTTGGAAGACCATGTTTCGGTCATCTTGTTCTCAAACACCACGAAGTGCGAGCGTAAAGAGAGGATCGAATCTTGCGGGTAAAGTGTACAAACCTCTGCAGAGGTTAAAACCTAATCGATTAGCCGTGTCCCGATTCACGGACAATTTGAGCATATGGACTTGGATCTATCTCGGAACTCTCAACACGGATTGATAACTTAATTGTGGGCAACATATGATGATTTTGGGTTATGAGACATCGGTTGGCGGAACCATGTCATGATAGAAAACTCCATAGTACAGACTTCATTTATTCCTTTGATGTAGGTAAAATAAAACCAGCTTTTACATAAACAAAACTCAGATCTGAGCCACAAAGCCATATTGCATATAGTATAGTTTATCATCTGTTTTCTCTTATTGTGATCTTGCGGTACATTCAATGTCTTGACCTACGGCTGCAACGTATCATGTTGCAGATATTTCCTCGACGAGTAAGAGTTACGATACAGGTTACGGTCTACACTCAACTGCCGATGGCATTGATGGGACTCCACACGTTTGATTGTTTCCGCTGAGTATTACGAGGTATATATCATTCTCGTTATTTATACATGTGATTGCACTTTGATATATACATTGATGTCTTGTGTGTGCCGACATCTTGATCGAGGATGGCACAGATAACACGAAGGCTTGACCGTCGAGGTCGGGTCGCTACAAAACAACCAAAACCAAATCCAAAAGGAAAACTCAAAGAAACCAATTCAAGTTTTCCCTACTCCAAACAATAACTAAAATAGTTTTATATAACAAAAAGTCCTTAATATAACCTAATCATGGTTTTAAATTAACTTAACAGAAAAGGTTTCACTAAGCAATTAGGAGCAAAAAGAATTAATTAAAAAGCTATTATAAAACTCATTTTAGGCCTATTCAATTTCTATTAAGAAAATAATTTAAAACTTTTATTAATTATATATAAAGTTCATCTAATGGAGTGACAGAAACTAACCTAGAATAACTAATCACAAGTTAAAAATAAATTAATTTACTAATTAATTTAATAGGAAAACAACACCTAACTAATTAATTAGTATTAATAGGATTCTGCTTAAAATTAATTATTTATTTACCTAAAATACCAAAGTTAATTTCTAGGGTTTGACAATGTCAAAATAAAGTGGTGACAAAAGAATCATGCAAAAATAATTTTTCTAACTAAAGTTATAGCAGATTTACTATTCTGACTAAAACTAAAATAAAGCAATTTTAATTATTTTAACATAGCTAAATATATATTCTACAAAACTTCATAAAATTTGCAATCCAACAAAAAAGAATCATCTAAAATATTAAACAGAATAAAAGATATGAATTTTGAAAATGTAAACTATTCGCTAAAATGAAAAATCAAAATAAAAGAAAAGGCCTAATGGGCCTATATCGCGTCTCTGTATGTTAGATAGCCTAACGGGCTCTAGGGTTAACTAAAACGGCCTAAAATAAAAATAAACCTAACTAATACTAAACCGACAATGCGGCGGTTTTCTAAATAAAACCTATTCTTCTGGGGCTTAATCTAGGCTGCTCATCTAAGATCGACGGGGGTATTGGTGGCTTACCGGACTCGGGCGGCGGCGGCGGGAGAGTGCGCTGGGGCTTCGAAGGCCGGGAGCTCAGCGAAGTCGTCGGGAGGACGCGGGGAGCACGGGGGTGGTTGATGGGGTCGGGTTGGTCGAGGGCTAGGCGTCGGCGGCGGCGACTATGGCGGCGATGGCGAGCTCGGGTTCAGCGACGTCGAGCGGGAGGAGAGAGTCGGCGAGCTCGGGGAAGGGCGACTCGGCTTTATAGCGGGTCGGGCCTTGCGAAGTCGTCAGGCGATCGGGGATCCGGATCGCCGGGATCGGTCGATCTCAGCGACGTGGCGTGGGGGAAGAAGAGGGCGGGGCACTTCGGTGAGAGAGAGAGGCGGGATCGGCGGGTAGTCCGAGGGTGAGTGGGGCTGGGCGGCTCGGTCGGGCCTTGATTAGGCGGGTCGAGGGTCTTGCCTGGCTGGGCCTCGGGTGGCCTGGCTGGCGCCCCGGGGTGTTTTTCTTTATTTTTTTAAATAAAACAAAAATAAAACCATATCTATGAATATTTATATAGGGTATATATATACCAAAATGATCAGGGGAATATTCCCTTTCATTTGAACATTTTTCCAGAGGCAAAATCCAAACTTCTTTAAAATCTATTTTTTTCAAATTCAAATAAATTTCAGATTTGAATTCAAATATTTTGGCAATGTTTTCTTCTGATATTTTTGGAGTGTCATGTTTGCTCCTCTCATACTTTTGATCAAGTATTTATCAGGCTTAGTTTTGAAATGTTTCCCACATGCCAAGTTTGGAAATTTCAAATGGCATTCAAATTCAAACAGGATGCATAAGATGCTTATCTATAATTGTAAAACATTCCAAATAGGAAATTTGGGATGTTACAAACCTACCACCTTAAGATGAATCTAGCCCTCGAGATTCGGGTTAACTAACAAATAGGTGCGGGTGGTCTCGAAGAAGATCTTCTTGGCGTTCCCAGTGGCTTCTTCCTCGGTGTGGTGACTCCACAAACACCTTGCAAAATTGATGACCTTCTGCGGGTGACTCTGCTTGCAGTCTCGAGAATCGGACGGGTTTCTCCTTGTAAGTCAGATCATTTGTCAAGCTGTATGGCCTCTAGGGCACTTTGTGTCTCTCAACTGAACATCGTCCATGTCGGCATGGCACTTCTTGGTGGCGTGAAAGACATCATGAACTCCGGGCAATTCCAACTTGTATGCAACCTCTCCACGACGTTCGAGGATTTTGAGGGGCCAATGAATCGGGTGCTAACTTTCCTTGACACCAAACCTCTTGATTCCACGAAGTGAGAGGATATGCTCGGTCTCCCACTTCGTAAGTCAGAGCTATCTTGAGCCTGTCTCGAATCAGCTTGACTTTCTCGAATCCTTGATAAGGTCGGACCGAAAAGTGATCGCAATGGTGGCACCTCCTTCCGTATAGAGCTTGAGGGCCATCTTCCTGGATTGATAACTGTTGTGGTATGAGAACTCTGCGTATGGCAAATTATCATCCCAGCTAGACCCATAGTCTAGCACACAAGCTCTCAACATGTCCTCCGAGAATCTGATTGACTCTCTCGGTCATCCATCATCTGCGGATGAAAAGCTGTCTGAATTCCAGCCTCGTACCCAAAGTTTCATGCAGCTGCTTCCAAAACTTTGAGGTAAACTGCGTTCCTCTATCGACACGATTTTCCTTGGAACTCCATGCGGACATCGATCCTGGTCATGTATATCTTGGCCAACTTGGCACTGGTATAGGTAGTCTTCACGGGAATGAAGTGAGCTACCTTAGTCAAACGATCAACTACTACCCGGATAGAATCATTGAGCGGGTCTGGGTAATCACGTGATGAAATCCATACCAAGTTTCTCCCATTTCCAATCGGGAATCGGCAAAGGTTGAAGTAACCTCGATGTTCTGCCTTTACACGTTGGCAAACATCGATCTCGCTCACGTATTTCGGCAATGTCCTTCTTCCCGCCCACGAAACTTTGCTTCAAATCCAGGTACATCTTGGTGTTGCGGGGTGAATCGAGTACGGTGAATCATGAGCCTTGAAGAATTAACGAGCTCGGGATCATTGGGCACAAATCGAAAACCATATAGTTCCATGTTCATCCTTGAATCCTTTAGCTTTTCCTTCCTCCATCTTTTGCTTTATTCATCGATTTCCTTGTACTTACGGGCTTCACGAATCCTTTCGGTCAAAGTGGACTGAACTTAGTTGCAACAAATCCTTTTGGAACTATGATCGGAGATCTCGAGGTCATCGACTAACTCCTGGGGTATCCTCCTGCTGTAAGAGTATTTAACTCACGGCTTCTGCTACAACATTTTTACCGGTGGTAATGCAGTCTCATGTCGCAGATCCTTTATCAACTCTAGCCATCTCCTCTTTTGAGGTTCAATTCCTTCTGCGTGAAGATATACTTCAAACTCTTGTGATCTGTGTAGACATCACAGCGATTTCCGATGAGGAAATGTCTCCGGACTTGAGTGCATGCACTACAGCTGCTAACTCCAAATCATGCGTGGCATAATTCATCTCATGAGGCCGTAGCTGTCCGGAGGCATAAGCTACAACCTTACCTTCCTGCATCAATACTCCTCCGAGTCCTTGGCGAAGCGTCACAATAAACCTGGTATTCCTTGTGTATGTCCGCAAAATCAACACTAGGCGGTGACCAACCGTTTCTTCAATTCCTGAAAACTGGCTTCACATTCCTCGGTCCAAACATACTTGGCTTCCTTCTTCAACAGTTCAGTCATGGGCTTGGCAATCTTGAGAAGTTCTCAATGAACCTCCGATAATATCCTGCGAGTCAGAAAACTACGGATCTCCTTGGTGAGGTGGGTGACTGCCAATCGGTGGTGATTCAACCTTGGCGGGATCAACTGCTATTCCTTCTCCTGAAATAACATGTCCGAGGAATCCAACTTCCTTCAACCAAAATTCACATTTGCTGAATTTGGCATACAACTGATGTTCTCGAAGTTTCTCGAACTAGGCGCAAATGTTCCTTATGCTCTTCCTCGCTCTTGGAGAAAATCAATATGTCATCGATGAACACCACGACAAACTTGTCCAAATACTCCATGAACACCTTGTTCATCAAATTCATGAAGTATGCAGGGAGCATTAGTCAATCCAAATGACATGACGGTATACTCATATAAACCATACACAGTAGTGAATGCTGTTTTGGGTATATCCTTTTCACGGATCTTCAATGATGATACCACGATCGAAGATCGATCTTAGAGAATACCTTGGCTCCAACAAGCTGATCAAACAAGTCATTGATCATCGGCGGGGTACTTGTTCTTGATGGTTACTTCGTTCAATGCACGATAATCCACAACCATCCTCAAGCTTCCATCCTTCTTCTCTACCAAAAGAACTGGGGCTCCCCAAGGTGATGAGCTTGGCGAATATATCCTTTCTCCAATAACTCATTTATTTGATCCTTGATCTCTTTCAACTCGTTCGGGGCATCCGATAAGGTCTCTTGGATATTGGGGCTGTCTTGCGGCAATAACTCGATCAGAAATTCAGTGTCCCTGTCCGGCGGCATTCCTGGTAATTCCTCCGGGAACACATCGGGAAAGTCTTGCACTACTGGCACTTCCTCCTGAACAACTCCCGTGAGGGAATGCACCTGATTCTTCATCTGGCTGTGCTGGCTACATACTTGATCCTCTTACGCTCCGGTGGTGAGCTGAATAGACTTTGAGCACGATCAATGTTCCTTCAAACTTTGACAACCAATCCATGCCTAGGATTACATCCAAGGTCTGGGTTTCCAACACTATGAGGTCCACGGGAAATTTGTGGTTCCCGATGTTGAGGGTTGCAGGACAGCCTACACCTGCCATCATTTCTCCTCCTGCGGAACCGACGCGAAGGGGCTTCTAAGGGTTCTAGTCGCAACCCGTACATTTCCACAACTACCCTTGATATGAATGAATCGTTGCACCAGAATCAAAGAGAACCAAAACTGAGCGTGAATTCAATAAAACTTACCAACCACGATGTATCCGGCTGATCATAGGCGTCCTCCACGTCGATGTGGTTCACTGAGCACGAGGGAACGCATTTGGCTTCTTCTTTGAGCCTCCATTTCCATTTCCATTCCTCTGCTTGGCCTCCGGGCAGTCGGTGGCGTAGTGCCCTGTCTTACGGCACTTGAAGCGGTGATGTGGCTCAGATCCTTGGGCCGGGGCGAGCGGTGCTGATTGCCATTACCATTGCCATTGCCATTGCCTTGGCCTGACTTGTTGTCTGGCTGCGGTTGTTCCCATTTCCTCCATGGTTATGAACTCCATGGTTATGATGGGTGTGCCCTCCTGAGTCACGGTGCATAGCGGGGCTTCGCTGAGCTCTGAGTTGTGCTTCCCTGGCTGTACTTCCGCTATGCTTTCTATCTGCTGCTGCTTGCCTTCGAGAATGGTGGCCTTGTCTACCAGCTCCGGTAGTTGTTGAAAGTAGCCACAATAAGCTGCATGCTCGGTTCATCATTGAGTCCCTCAAGGAACTTCTCACCTTGGCGGCATCTGTGGCCACATCATCGAGGGCATAGCGAGCGAGCTTGCTGAATTCATCCACGTCTTGTGCCACGAAGACGTTTCCCTGGCGCAAGTTGCGGAACTCACGCTTCTTGAGACTCATGGCTCCAGCTGAGACATGAGCGGTGCGGAAAACTTGCTGGAATTGGTCCCAAGTGATGGCACCAATGGGAAAAGTGGCGGTGTAATTCTCCCACCAAGAAGCTGCAGGTCCATCCGGTTGATGCGGCGACAAAGCGCACCTTCTCGACATCGGTGCATCCAACGGTGACTAGCTCTCTTCCGATCTTGCGGAGCCAATCATCAGCCACAATCGGCTCGGTGCTACTAGAGAACACTGGCGGATTTAACCTCGTAAATCGAGTCAAGTTGTCCCCGATGGGTGGTGGCGGTGGCGGTGGATTGTTGGCGGTGTTGTTCGATTCGAATAAGGAGTTGCATCATTGCATTCTGCTGTTGGAGCAGCTGGGTGAGCTCGGAGGAAACCGGTGTCACGTCTCGGAGGCATCTGGTGTTTTGGAGGGGATGAGAAATTTAGAATAGAACAATGGTCTATGAGGAATAACACTACCCATATGAATGCACAATCATAACACACCAATCATTTATTCATTCCACTCAAACATGGTTCAAACTCGATTACAAAAGCTCATGACTAATCGAAGGAAAACATCGGCCTAACTGATCGACGAAAAAGTAAAAGATAACATGGTGGTCGACTAAAAGTCTTCATCATGGCGCCTCCTCTTGGGGTTTCCTTGGTGGTACTCCTTGAAATCCTCGATCATTGCTCACGAGGGTGCTTCATCTCCACTCGGGTAAAGGTCCTCTCCCAAGTCCATCTTTTCCTCTATCGCGGCAAGCTTCATCTTCAGATCGTCGACTATCTCCATGAAGTCCGTGATTTCTTCCTCATGGCCAAGGAAGTCTGCGGGCCTTCTCCTCCGATTCGATTCGCGGAACAAAAGCTTCGGTGTGTCTTGAGTTCTGGTGAGTCTGAATCTCCGTTTCACGAGAAGACACTCCAAGTCTGGATGTATGAGAGAGTGGAATCGTCCTCAATGGTACGGATGATATCTCCATTCCTTGCCTGCGAGAAACCATGGCGAGTCTGAGTGATCGAGCTCGGCCTGTACTCCTCTCGGAGATGTCCAAGTGCTCGATAGATCGCCACGTCCCTTCCGATGATCCAGTTGAACTCGGTGAACTCAAAGTTGATAGGCTCGTGTGTCCTCCAAAGGTTCTCCAGGATATGCACCTCAATCCTGTGGCGGGTGTCATCGGAAGTGCATTGGTTGGCTTCCGGTGATCGAGGGCGAGCAATCTTCAGCTGCTTCACCATCTGGACCAGCTTTCTTCAAAGGGCATCGTCTCATCGGGTGGCGAACTCCGTAGCAAAACTGGGGTGAACTCGGCGGCCATCTAGAATGTTGCAAAGGGGAGAAGAGTCAGAATTGAACAGGGGAGAATTATAGAATGAAAAAGGGTTCAAAGTAAATGGTCTCTGCTTATGGCTTTCCGATCCTAGGGGTTACGATCCTACGGTCAGCGTGTGCTCTGATACCATCTCTGTAGCGACCTGACCCAAAATCGGTCAAATCTCTGTGTCTGTACCATCCCAAGATCCTGCTGGTACTCACAGTACATCGATAAAGTAATCAAAGTTCAATCACACCTGAATATCATTAAACGATTCTCATATAGAGTCTTTATTACAAGGGAATAAATTCGGCTCAAGGCCAACTCATGAGAAATAAACTAATAACACTGCGAGCGTCGAAGATAAGCGAGTCCATCCGACTCAAAGGGCAATGCCAAGCGCGGGCGTAGCCTCACTCTGATCGAATATATCTCTGCAACATAATACGTTGCAGCCATGTAGGTCAGCTTTTGGAATAAGCTGGCAAGTCATGAAGAATAACAATAATAAAGTTACTAACTCTATATGCAATTTTGGCTGTGGAGCTCTAAGTTTCATCATTTTGCGAAAAGCAAATTTTATCCTACTACAGTGGACTTGCTTGCAAATTACTACAATTTTTGTTAGTTATTGAGATGGTTCCGCCAACCAATATCTCGTTCCCAAATTATTAAGTCATAAACCCTCAAATTATTTCATTAGTTTTAGTGTTGAGATATCCGAATACTTCCAAGTTCGGAGGCTCAAATGTCGTAAATCGGGACACGGCTAATCGATTAGATCTTTAACTCTGCAGAGGGTTGCACTTTCCCGCAAGAATCATTCCCTCCTTTAAAGTCTTCGCACTTCATGGTGTTTGAAGGCGGACGAATAAACAGGGTCTTCCAAAGAGTTCTTACGGCCCTTGCCGTACCCATCCAATCCTACCGTTCGTCTACTTCTCGTAGTACCGTCCGAGCCAGCGTCACTACTAGGGTCAACCCAGCGAGCCCATAATGGCTTGCGGCTGCACAGTAAGCTTCGGTCATGGGGCATCCATCCTTCTCTTCGTGGCTGGGTGAAGCTTTCGCAGGATGTCATGGCGCTTCTCCATGCATCCCGCCACCACTGGGTGCTCCAGGGTGCCCATCAACCGTCCTCCACCCAGTAGTGATTTTCCGACGTCCATCTTGATCATTGTAGTCCATGGGTTTGTCATCATCATTGACTCTCACATCTTGCTTATGAATTTCACTCATCCCAAATCCGTCTCTGAGCATAGCAAAATAACTACTACGTCCGGGGTCATGGTAACAAGGGATTGGTTCATCCTACCATGATACTACTCAAGTTTAATGACTTCAAGATTTCACTACTGCATGCATGGTGGGGTGGTGACAACTACTAATGCACAAAACATAGGTATAGAAATAACATGATCAAAACTTGCCTTGCTGATGATCCTCGTAAGCTAAAGAGTCGTAGTAGCAAGCTTTGCACTCCGGAAACTCTACCGAGACAAACAATAACACAATAAGCACAAAGCAATAAGATCACACAACACAACAAAAGTAACATAACACAACAAAACAATCAAAACCAAATCCAAAAGAAAAACTCAAAGAAACCAATTCAAGTTTTCCCTACTCCAAACAAAACTAAAATAGTTTTATATAACAAAAATTCCTTAATATAACCTAATCATGGTTTTAAGTTAACTTAACAGAAAAGGTTTCACTAAGCAACTAGGAGCAAAAAGAATTAATTAAAAGCTATTATAAAACTCATTTTAGGCCTAAACCAATTTAAGAGAAATAAACTAAAACTTTTATTAATTATAAATAAAAGTTCATCTACTAGAATGACAGAAACTAACCTAGAATAACCAATCACAAGTTAAAAATAAATTAATTTACTAATTACTTTAATAGGAAAACAGGAACTAGTTAATTAATTAGGATTAATAGGATTCTGTCTAAAACTAATTATTTATTAATCCTAAAATACTCAAGTTAATTTCTAGGGTTTGGCAATGTCAAAATAAAGTGGTGACAAAAAGAATCATGCAAAATAATTTTTCTAACTAAAGTTATAGCAGATTTACTATTCTGACCAAAACTAAAATGAAGCAATTTTAATTATTTTTAACATAGCTAAATATATATTCTACAGAAACTACATAAAATTTGCAATCCAACAAAAAAGAATCATCAAAAATATTAAACAGAATAAAAGATATAAATTTTGAAAAGCAGAAACTATTCGCTAAAGCAGAAAATCAAAATAAAAGAAAAAGGCCTAATGGGCCTATACTGTGCACTAGGCGTAACTTAGTCTAAACGGGCCCTAGGGTTAACTAAAACGAACCGGGCCTAAAATAAAAACCTAACCTAAAAATAAACCGATTGGACCGGCCGGTTTTATAATAAAAACTTACCCCTTCGGGGCTTCTAATCGAGGCCGTTCATCTAAGATCGGACGGGCGATGCGGTGGCTTACCGGACTCCAGCGACGTGGCGGGCGAAGAAGTCGTGCGGGGCTTCGGCGTCGGGAGCTCCGTGAGTCGTCGGGAGGATCTTGGGAGCAGGGGAGGGTTCGGTGGGGTCGGGGTGGTCGGGGGTGGACTAGGCGTCGACGGCGACTATGGCGCGATGGCGAGCTCGGGTTCAGCGACGTCGGAGAGGAGGGAGAGGGGTGCGGCGAGTCTCGGGGAATGGGGTCGGCGACTCTGGCTTTTATAGTCGGGGTCGGGCCTTGCTTTGGGGTCGATCAGGCGATCGGGATCCGGATCCTTGGATCCGACGATCTCCAGCGG
Source organism: Aegilops longissima (assembly GCA_021605205.1). Classification (NCBI taxonomy): domain Eukaryota; kingdom Viridiplantae; phylum Streptophyta; class Magnoliopsida; order Poales; family Poaceae; genus Aegilops; species Aegilops longissima. The sequence continues at coordinate 187,058,341 of CM038679.1, forward strand.
TCGCGTTGCGTGGGGGGGGAAGAGGCGGGCCCATGGTCGATGAGAGAGAGGAGGGATCGGCGGGTGGCGAAGCCTAGGGGTTCGGGCGAGGCGAGGTGGCGAGCTGGCTGGCTGTTGGCCTAGTGGGCCGGTGGCTTGGGCCAGGCGTGGGGTCTTGTGGCTGGGCTGGGGTGGCTGGCTGGTGGCGCCTGGGAGTTTTTCTTTATTTTTTAAATAAAACAAAACAGAAATAACAATATCTATAAATATTTTATATAGGGTATATATATACCAAAATGATCGGGGAATATTCCTTTCATTTGAACATTTTCCAAAGGCAAAATCCAAACTTCATAAAAATCTATTTTTTCAAATTCAAATAAATTTCAGATTTGAATCCAAATCTTTTGGCAATGTTTTCTTCTGATATTTTGAGTGTCATGTTTGCTCCTCTCATACTTTTGATCAAGTATTTATCGAGCTTAGTTTTTGAAATGTTTCCGCATGCCAAAGTTTGAAATTCAAATTCAAAACTCAAAATTCTCGAAACTTCAAATGGCATTCAAATTCAAACAGGGATGCATAGGATGCTTATCTATAATTGTAAAACATTCCAAATAGCAAATTTGGGATGTTACAGAAGGTGACCCCGTGAATTACAAACAAAGTCAAGCACGAGGAATAACTTGGGCAGCAGGGTGTACAGAGAGTCAGTTTCGATCTGTGAAACTGTGGTTATGGGCCCACCATGTGGTTAAAAGTAGGAAGGTCGGTGACATCTTGCACGATCATGTAAGCAAGGCATGTCAGAGGAGAGTCTAAGGGTCATGTCGGCAACAACATAGGTACCAAGGGCGAGGGACGAAGAGAACCATTTTCTGCTTTCGTTGAGCGAGGCGGACCAATAGGCAAAGTTCTCGTCCATCGATGGTTACTTAGAATGTCATCAACAATAGTATCGTGGTCTTACTTACAGAGTGGTACAACGAGGTGCTTACCTAAGCGAGGAATTATCACTGCTTAGATTATATAGATCACAAGAAAGGTCAAACAGACCCATGGAAAGGAAAATGTGATCATTAGGTTAAACAGAACAATGGAAAGGAAAAATGTGTTTAAACACATATTTCAGGGGTATATCCTTCCCAAGGATAAGCAGATCATGATATCCATGACAGGATATAATGTAGAAAACTCTTTAGGTAGGGGAGAGAATTTTCATGACATTACCTTTCGGTTTGGATAATTGAGCAGGAAACATTTAGCATTGGGCTTCAAATGGTCTTGTTGAAAACCAGAGTACCAAAGACATGCTTTGAGATAGCATTGACATGGTCTTCAAGCAAAGGTCAGACTTTGGATATAGGAAGGGTCCATCAGGAATAACTTGTAGAACCAGTATTACAATCCCCTCATGGATGAATGGATAACCCTGCTGAAAAGGAATCTATAATGATAGGTCCTCCAGCCGGGGGGGGGGGGTGCTAGGCATGACATCATGCTACCGGGTCATCAAAGGATCAACATCATAACTCTTGGAAAGTTGTCCCAACCATCATATCACACCGAGATTCAGATCTGATCGGTGTTAGGATACCTCAGACTCAGGATGCTCGAGAAGAAAAGGTGCGACTCAATTTGACGGGATGACACTGTAAGATTCTCGGGAAATGAACTATGAAGTGATTTCCGTTAACAAGAGTTCATCATTAACCCAAGGAAAGGACAAGGAGGTGGCTGATGAACTCAGCGACAATTCATCAAGATTTCCAAAGGATGGATTTCCACAATTATGTGAACAAGGAGATAACATTTGTCAGATCAAAATGATATATTGATGTATGCTCGAGGAAAACGTACACAATTTAACAATGGTTGAAAGGTGCACCCGAAATATGGGCTGGGTTGCACGGCCAACATTGGAATGGTGATTCAATAATCAATAGTCTAAGAATGAACGGTCGACCATTAACTTCAAAGCAATAGGGTTGCTATAAGGGCGGAATCCAAACAGCACCGCTCACTTGTTGGTACCCTGGTTGGAATCAACACGAGGACCCAAGAAAGAATGGTGATGGTGAGAAGTATGACCATACCAAGAATTCTTAAGAGGTGGTGAAATTCTCACCACATTGATGACATAAGAGATGTTAATGTTCCAAGGTAAGGGAGAACAATTGCTGGATAGCAAGGAACTCAAGGTATAACATCAAACACGAATAAGCTTGTGTTGGCAGGAAGGCAATAAAGTGGTCGATGATAACGCAGATCATCGAGGGCAAGGATGGTATTTCTCATCATGAACTCATTTGATATCCTGGAAGAGCTCATGAGGTTGATGATGATCACGACACACTTTGTCGAGAGATTTCAAGATGTAATCGATCGGCGATGACATCAAGTCAAATGAATGGTAAAGCAAAAGGTTATTGGAACCAAGGGTACGACGCAAACTCGAAACCAAGCTTGTTGTCCAAGGTGAAAGGGTATGACGAGGAAAATCGACGTAAGCTTAGCTATCGTCGCAAATTGGTGCTCCGAGAATTAAGGCCCAGGTAGCACGGTTAGAAGCATCATGTCAATGATATAGCCAAACAGGCTAGGAATGGTGTGTTCGGGTACAAACTCGTACTTATAGAAGCTTACTAAAGAGTTGTTGAACCGTAGTGCGGACTTGGTTCAGTTATCGGTGTCTTTGAGTGTTTAATAACTCAGAGCCTGTGAAAAATTGGAATCAGTGGGAAGGTAGCATTTGATGAATAACTCATAAGAGGTTATGCAGTTCCATGGTAATCTCGAGATACCAGGGGGTAACACTCAACGACAGATCAAAGTAGAGGTTGGACTGGGGTAATGCTCTGTAGAAGACAAGTACTCTAACTTGTCTGAGAAATAGAATCAAGGGAGAGCAACATGGTCGGAACCACGGTTGCGTAGGATCAAATCACAGATACCAGATGATATTTATCAAGAAAATAGTTATTATTACAAGAAGTTTCCATGATAGGATCTACATCGTGTCCATGGGCATGAACACAAAGTTCAAGGTCGACTCCCACTTCTTCAATGTATAACCTTCCATTCACTTCTCGCTTTGATAAAGGCATTAGTGTTGAAAGTTTTACCTGGTGAAATACCAGATGAGTATGACTCGTGAAAACTTCCGAGTTCACACATATAAAGGAAGGCATAGGTTCAACCCGGCAGGGTATCATGGAAACATATACCACAAGCTTCAAAAGTAAACACCACCAGCTCGAAAGCAGAGCATGGTTGGCAAAAGGGAAGGATACAATTTACCAAAGGCATTATGTATCGGAGAAGGGACTCACAAAGTGATTAATTATGAAGGAAACTGTCAGATAATAATTCAACAGTGGATATGGCGATCCACGATGGGGCTGATATGAGTATCGATACCCAATCAGAGGAAGAAAGATTGCAATGCATCGGTTTATAGAACAGCTGAATAGTTCAACGCTTAATTAGCAAAGTAATTATGATTTTTAAATCAAGGGATCAAGAGCAAATGCTCTGATCAAGAATGGATAAGCTGAATAGAATTAGGGATACAATCAACGACAATTGGACTGGTCGAGAACCAATTCCAGTTAAAAGAATGGCAGCTCAGCCGGAAAGGTAATTTATAAGGATCAATGATGATTGCGCGTATTCGCAACATATTGAGTCAATAGAACCAAAATGATAATGACAAGGAATGTCAATAAGACTACGAGACTTATGGGATTAACCATAATGCGAGCAAGCAAGAATTTCAAGAGCCAAAGGTTGCCGAAGATTTTCGGGAGATCGAATGATATTTCGAGGATTGGTGACATGCATGAATCAACTGGGGATGAGTGGATACTTGGTAAGTGCGAGAAATTATTCTTAGGGGTATTCAGGTGGCAAAGAACTGCAAGGCAGTAGGCACAAAATATTCTCGGGGTATCTTGTAATAACAAGATCGACTGCAAATAAAAGTAAGCACGACAGGGGTAAGTATTTATCCATAGGGATATTTCGGTGGAAGGGAATTGCAAAAGCAACAGGCACAAGGTCTCGAGAGAAAATCGTAGAGTAACTTCGGAATCTTCTAGTGCAGCAGGCGATCATCTGAAGTGAGGGGCTCTCCGGGAGAAAGTACTTGCGAGAACCTAAAGTTAGTTTGATTTTTAGCAAAATCCTTTAACCCGAATAGATGAGAGCTTAGAGTCCCAGAGTAAAGGTCGAGGAGTAAAAGATCCTAGTACCACCCGATGGCGACGTGGGCCCGTAAGGCACACAGCCAAGTTAGCAAAAGTTTTGCAATGTCTAGACTCGACTTCGGCCAAGGAGTGTGGAAGGGGATTCCTACAGGCGATGGCTCGATACCAACTTGGCGCCCCGATTTAATCGTACACTAATCATGCACGCAAATGTATGCGATCAAGATCGTGGACTCACGGAAGATATCACAACACAACTCTACAAATAAAATAAGTCATACAAGCATCATAATACAAGCCGGGGGCCTCGAGGGCTCGAATACAAGTGCTCGATCATAGACGAAGTCAGCGGAAGCAACAATATCTGAGTATGGACATAAGTTAAACAAGTTTGCCTTAAGAAGGCTAGCACAAAGCGGGATACAGATCGAAGAGGAGCAGGCCTCCTGCCTAGGATCCTCCTAGCTACTCACGGTAAATCGCCATGTGCTGCTGCGTAGTAGTAGGCACCTCCAGTAGTAGTCGTCATCGACGGTGGCGTCGCTCTGGGCTCCATAGTCTGGTTACTGACAATCGAGTAGAGGTAGGGGAAAAGGGGAACAAGGCAACCGTGAGTACTCATCCAAAGTACTGCAAACAAGGAGCTACACTACATATGCATGGATATATGTGTAAAGGGCCATATCGGTGGACTGAACTGCAGAATGCCGAATAAGAGGGGATAGCTAGTCTTACGAAGACTACGCCACGGGCACCTGTCTTGCAACAGGTAGAAGAGGGCAATCTGAAGTCCTCCAAGTAACATCACATAGCAATAATCCTACCCGTGATCCCTCCTCATAGCCACGAGAGAAGCGACCACGGTTGTATCAGCACTTGGAAGGGTGTGTTTTATCAAGTATCCGGTTCTAGTTGTCATAAGCTCAAGGTACAACTCCAAGTCGTCCTGTTACCGAAGATCACGGCTATCCGAATAGATTAACTTCCTGCAGGGTGCACCATCTTACCAAGACGCTTGATCCCATTTGGCGGACACACTTTCTGGGTCATGCCCGGCCGCGGAAGATCAACACGTCGCAGCCCCACCTAGGCAACAGAGAGGCCAACCGCGGTCTAAACCTAAGCGCCACAGTGCAGGCCCATCGCCTGAGCACACACTGCGTTCGAGGCGGCGGAGCAGACCCTAGCCTAACAGGCGTTCCAGTCCAATCAAGGCGCGCCCGCTCGTCATTGACGTCTGAAGTGCTTGGTGATACCACGGCGGGACACCCATAACTACTCCCGCGTAGATGGTTAGTGCGTATAAGCTCGTAGCCAACTCAAATCAAATACCAAGACCTCGTTAAGCGTGTTAAGTCTCCTTGAAGCGCCGAACAGGGCCAGGCCCACCTCTCTCCTAGGCGGTCTCAACCTGCCTGTCGCTCTGCCTCAAAGATCCATCCAGAGGGCCGTCGGGACAAAGGTCCTTTCAGCCCCAATCAAGTGAATCACTCATGGTGCTCCACTAGCCGACCCGACTTTAGTCACCA